>JXXA01001798.1:0-18935 GCA_000956255.1 Anopheles punctulatus | reverse complement strand
TTTTTTTTTCTGTCGTTGGTTTGGTCGGACGTCATGCAGCGCTGTATTTTTATTTCCCGATCTCCCAGTCACCGTTGCGCTTGGAGCGATTTGTCAGGGCAGGGCATGGGCATGGGCGAAGCAGGTGAAAAGTAGGTCTCGCTCCATGCGATCACCGTAATGGTTCCGCGCTATCAATGCGGAGGCCTCCGCGCTGGGGACACCAATCGCTGCCGGTACGTACGGAATGCTTTCCCGTCCGTGACGCGAGTGCGCTCGAGAGGGCTGAATGGTGCCGGGTGACGGCAGATGATCGCAACGCTTCTTCCCACCAGCGCACCAGTCGCAATCTCAAGGCATAAATCGGATTTGCCGAGCGGTGTCGAGGAGATGAACGATCAAGGCCGCCGACGACCTCCCGTCCCCGGCTTCCCCCGGTGTCGAAACCTTTCCCGCACAATTAAAACACCATTCGAAGAAGAAGAAGAAAAAAACTGGTGCAGATCGACCGCCATGCGCAAAACACGCGGCCATTGTACACGCGGCTGGCAGGCAATTAAGACGCGGCACGTCTCTTCTGCCTGCCCACGACCAAGGTTGGCCACCGTCGCGCACCGTCTTTCGCTCCACAAAATTAGCATTTAATGCATGCGCCATGTCGCAAAGACACCCGCGCATCCGCACTGCTGCCCTCACTTGCCATTCGCCGCCGGGCTCCATCCCAGCCATTACCCAGCTACGGTCCAGACGTGCGAACGCGCTTGTCTATGCGGTGCTGCTGGTTTTTGGGCTCCGCATTTATTTATTACCCTTTCGCCGCTTCTCCCGATGGCTATAACAAAAACAAAACAACAAAAACAAAAGCCAATAGTTTTTATTGTTTGCGCCGAAATAGAAACCGCCATGTCGGAGATCTGATAGAGGGCGCCACTGGAAAGCGCATTTGCGCGTGTTTTGGAAGTGAAACGATTTGTTGGTAGTTCGTTTACGTCTCTATCTCTCCGGGCGTGTGTGTGTGTGCGTCTTATGCAACCCATCTGGCCATGTGCACACATTAGAGGCCCTGGGCAGACATTGTACTGACGAGCAGTGTGCGTCTCGAATCATTTGCGGGAGTCTCACGTAACTCTCCGGTCTCGTCGCGGCTAGCCACTGCACTGGCCATGATTAAAACCACTAGCATCGCAAAATGCTGACGAACGTCCTCGAGGGTGAACCATAACGAGCTGTCCGAGATGGCACTTCATGCAAAGTATCGATTTTGCAAAGTGGTAGCTGGAGCATCGTACCCAGACGAGGTGCGTTAGGCCCCTTTCACTCGGGATTGTGAGATCCGAGCGGCCGTGCAGTCGATCCTGTCAGTCTATCTCTCCCGATTGCCGAATCTAGATTGGAGCCTAGGTTGGCAGCCAAGCGGAACTATGTCACCGTACGCTTCACGTCCCGAAATGGGTTCGCTACGGGTATTTCACGGTCGATGTCGTTGCCCTTTGCGCGGTTTGAAGCCCCCCATTGGTGGACTTTGGGTGGACTTTCCACGCCGCAACTGGTTCCCGGCTGCTGGACGACCTCCAATGCTTGGGGCGCGGCGACAGGGTCTTGGGCGGCCCATTTTTGGACTTCGGACCGGATTCGAACGGCGCGCGCTTGCCGACGGGATGCACATCCAAAATGGCGCCGACGCCGGAAAGTGGCTTTTACTTTCCTGCTGCCTGGTATCGGGTTCGTGCGATCAGGTTTCTACACCTCTGCCCTGGCACGCTGGTGGAGAGAAAAGTTCATGCTGAAAATAATCCAAAAAGCAAGCAAGAAAAAAAAAACGCAACCCCGGGCAAGTACGGATGCGCTCCGGTTTGTTCAGATATGCTACGGGCTGGAGTGGCGTGTCGCTTCGCATGCCAACGTTTTGCCAACTTTCAGTTTTTTTTTTGTTTTTTTTTTTTTTTGTTTCGGGAAACCACTCCGAGGGAAGTCTGCAATGCGCGCGATTAGAAGGCACCAGTAGAAAGTGCATTTCTGTGGCAGCTTATCGCGGAGGGGAAAACGGCACGCGCGCGCACACACGGCAAAAAGGGCGTCACGGCGTAAGTCACCGGGTGAAAGGCTGTGTGGTGTAGTCGTTTTTTTTTCTTTTTTTTTTTTGTTCGCAAATGGCAGCCGTTCTTACGCAATGCGGTGCCTGCAGATACAGCTTCGGATCCGTCTTGGATCACATTTCGCACAGCGCGCACGTGCGCCGGTGGTACCTACCGCACTTGCAGTGGAGCGGGGGGGAATTATTGAACGGCAGGATCTCTGCCGTTCCGACACACACGAGGCCCGGGCTGACGCAAGAGCTCCAACCCGTCGCTATCTGGGTTAACGCGATGCGCGAATCGAATCCCTTTGCCAGCGACACCGCAGAAGAATGGCTTGAGCGCCGAACAATCGCCGTGCCGCCATTGTGGCCAGCTAACGCAACCGCCGCCATCATCATCCGTGCCGATGTGTCACCCGACGCTAGTTAGCCGCGCGTTGCGAATTACTAGGCAAAGGGACCTGACCTGATTGGGTTTCTCCCACCCGGCCCGGCAGACTTGCGGTTGTGATGCTGGTGCACTACCGTGTCTGCCATGCTTTTGCCAACTCCATTTGCTCAATCGGCGCATATTGATATAACGACCCGGCTGGCAGGGCTTCGGTACGAGACTGCACACCGCAACAACAAAAACAGAACAAATGCGAAACACCTTCAGGACACACACACGTACACACCATATGCCACCGGAAGGGCCGTTCGGAGCCGTGCGCAATGTAGGGCCGCTCCAGATATACGCAACGTACGCACATGCATCGTGCCGCTGCTGACCGCGATTCGAGCATTAACGAAAGTGAAAGTACGCCTCGGCTGTACCTCTGGCCCTGGTGAGCGTTGTTGTTGTGTGTCTGTGTGTTTTTTTTTGTTGCTTTTTTTTTAAATGATGCCTCTCCTTCCCAAGCTGGTACCGATCACAGTACGATCGGTCGCCATGTTGGGTCGTTTTTGTTGTCTTGTTTCTCTTTTTGCATTTAAGCACGCAAATACTGGTTTTGCTTTCGGTGTGCGCGGACAAGGGTTCGCGTGTCCTGAATACGAGATCCAGCCCCTCCAGCTGTCAAACCAGCGACCAACTGTTACAGTTTTTTTTCTCCCCCCCCTGTTTTGGGATGCGGTGTCCTTCGAGCTACCAGTTTCTTACGTGCTCCTTGGGTATAGTATGCTCTGGGCTTGTGTGGCTCACTCGCTCAGAACAGAGTTGATGCGAGATATATAAGACTCTACTTGGAACCTTAGTGCACAAAAATATATTCGTTCTGGAAGTTTAACAACTCTTTAGTGCTGAAATATGGCAAGCGAATTAGCTGCTCTACTTTTGGGACATATCATGGCGGAATGCTTGTTGAAACACTAGTTACCCTCGTTCGAATGCAAGGTAGTCTGCAAAAGTCCGCTCACCTAACATGCTTGTCCACCGTCCACCGCAGGTTACTGGCAATAGCTGCGGCTATTGCGATCAGCGGCATCGATGGCCAGTTCCTGGCGTTCGATCAGCACGCAACCGAGTGCGCCCTGTACGTGAGCGGACCCGGCAAGTCGTCCGCCTTTGACTACAACCTTAACCTGTTCCGGGGCACCATGTACGTATGCTTTTCCCGCTCATCGCGCAACTTCGCTCACCAGCTGCCATCTGCTTCCCTACAGCGCGCCGCTGCACGCCGATCCGACCACCTGCATCACGTACGATGCGATTAACCAGGCGTACCTGGACGCCCGGAAGCGGATACGCGTGTCGCAGCCGAAGGGTGACTGGAAGACGGAGGATATCGCGACCGTCGGCGAGCTGCTCCTAGACATCTCGATCCAGCTGGCGAGAACGTAAGTACCGGTCGGCCATCTTGGCTTTGGGTTTAACAATTTATAGCAAACATGCGTTTGCTGCTGCTAGTGAGGTTAGCTCACCGTGACAGTGGGTAAATTCTCACGCTCTCTCATGCCGGAGTACTACAGGTGGCTCAGGGCTCTCTCCTGGGGGGGTTTAAGATAGCAAACGAAGATTGCATAACATAGCATGTCTCGCTCGGCACAGATACGGCCTGTCGTACGAGGAGATCGAGAAAGGACTGCCATCGATCGACACCTCGAAGACGCTGATCCGGGAGGTTTGCCCGGCGTTCCTGTCCGGCGTGGAGTGCCGGCCGGGCAAGTACCGGCGCGTCGATGGGCTGTGCAACAACCTGAAGCACCCGACGTGGGGCGCCGCCATGACGCCGTTCCAGCGTTTGATTGGGCCGCTGTACGCGGACGGTATCAACGCGCCGCGTATTTCGATCACCGGGCACGATCTGCCGCTGTCGCGCGTGGTGTCGCGTACGATCCATCCGGACGAGGGTTACCACGACCACGCCGGTACGGTGTTCGTGATCGCGTGGGGCCAGTTCATGGACCACGACTTCACGCTCACCGCGACGCCGCTCGATCCGATCAACCGCAACGACCCGGAGGAGTGCTGCAAGCGTCCGCCGCACCTGAAGCACCCGTACTGCAATGAGATCCGCGTGCCGGACGACGACTACTTCTACCGGCTGTTCAACGTGAAGTGCATCGATTTCGTGCGCGGCTTCCCGTCGCCGCGGCCGGGTTGCCGGCTCGGTTCGCGCCAGCAGTTCAACACGCTGACGTCCGTCATCGATGGCAACACGATCTACGGCGTGAACGAGAAGTTCACGCGCAAGCTGCGCACCGGCTACAACGGGCTGCTGCGGATGAACCCGGTGTTTGCGGAGTACGGGCTGAAGGATCTGCTGCCGCTGAAGCTGGACATACCGGACGAGGGCTGCACGCGCCCGAACAAGAGCATGTTCTGCTTCGAGGCCGGCGAGATCCGCGTGAACGAGCAGCTGGTGCTGACGTGCATGCATACGCTGCTGGCCCGCGAGCACAACCGCATCGCGACCGAGCTCGGCAAGATCAACCCGCACTGGGACGACGAGACGACGTTCCAGGAGGCGCGCCGCATCAACATCGCCATCATCCAGCACATCACGTACAACGAGTTCCTGCCGATACTGCTCGGCAAGGAGGTGATGGAGAAGTTCGGGCTGCTCACGCAGAAGGAGGGCTACTGGGACGGGTACGACGAGACGGTCAACCCGGCGATCATCGACTCGTTCGCGTCCGCCGCGTTCCGGTTCGGCCATTCGCTGCTGCCGACCGCCGTCGAGCGCTGGTCGAAGGCGCACAAGTTCATCGCGTCCAAGCGGCTCTCGGATCTGATCCGTCGGCCGTACGATCTGTACCGGGCCGGCGTCTACGACGAGTACCTGATGGGGCTGATGAACCAGGTCGCGCAGGCGATGGACGACTCGATCACGCAGGAGGTCACCAACCATCTGTTCAAGAAGGAGGGCGCCCGGTTCGGCATGGATCTCGTCTCGTTCAACATGCAGCGCGGCCGCGAGTTCGGCGTGCCCGGCTACATGGAGTTCCGCAAGTTCTGCGGCCTGCCGACGTCCGACAGCTTCGAGGAGCTGTTCGGCTCGATGCCGAACGAAACGGTGCGCCGGTACGAGAGCATCTTCGAGCACCCGGCCGACGTGGATCTCTGGTCCGGTGGCGTGTCCGAGCGCTCGCTCCCCGGCTCGATGCTGGGCCCCACCTTCGCCTGCATCATTGCGACCCAGTTTAGCTACGTCCGGCGCGGCGACCGCTTCTGGTATGAGCTGCCCAACCAGCCGTCCTCCTTCACGCCGGAACAGCTGCAGGAGATCCGGAAGGCGAAGCTCGCCCGTCTCATCTGCGACAACACCGACCTGATCGACACTGTGCAGATCTACCCGATGGTGCTGCCGGATCATGAGATGTAAGTGCCGATTCTCCTCGACGCCCACACTGACCCACACTGCTTCTTCCGCCATCACGCTCACTAACTCTCGCCAACTCTCGCTAACTCTCGCCAACTCTCGCACTCCCCAGCAACCCACGTGTGCCATGCAAGAGCGGAATCCTTCCATCGATCGATCTGACGAAATGGGCCGACTACGGGCACGAGACTCACTCGCCGCATCAATACGTAAGTGGAACCTAGCGCGCCATCTTCGTTCACGCATTCGTGTCTGACGCTCGGTTTCGTTTCCGTGCTTCCTCACTTTCTTCACTGCAGCAATTCCTGAACGAACTTCCGGAGACGATTGGATTCAAGTAGAGGGAAGCACAACGCAGCCTTTGCCGACGCTTTGCCACACTCTACCCTAATGTACGCTGAGATTCTAGATTGTATCATTCCTTCTTCAAAAAAAAAAAAGCACACACACAAAAAACAACAACCACAACAAAAAAAAACTCCTGCCGCCAGGCGTTTCCGCGCACCGTTGCTGAAGGTGGCGCCGTCCGTGTTATTCGTTACCACAGCTCACCCGATAGCCTTTAGCCATCGTTTCTTCCCCTTTCTACTGCTCACCTCACATTCCCGCACATTGTATTATACACATCGCAAGTTTGTTTTTACATTTCGATTCGTCCCTACTTTACTACATCGTTACTACCGAGCAGTCGCTGCTCCTCGAACGCATTTAGCCGCGTTGTGTGTGTGTGTGTGTGTACTCCGCGCGGCCGAACCAACACGAACCAACAAAATGCTTAGACAATAGGGTGGGCAGGCGAGGAGGAGAGGGATAGGGGCCGCCTTCTCATGCTGCCTTGAGCTCGTGCAGCCTCCCCTTCCCGACCCAGCCCAGTGCAAAAAAAAAAACGATCGTTACGTCCCATCGCCATTAGTAAAAGCTGCGTCACCGCAGCGACCTATCTTCTAGTAGACAAATGTGGCATACCAGGGAGGGCTTAAAACCACTCTCAACCCATGCCACGACCAGCCAGCCAAGGTGCGAGAATCGGACAGCGAGATGGCTCCAGGCAAACCTGCCCTCCTGCGTCCCCACCCGCGCCCCATCACCGAAACGATATTGATCGCCGCGGACCGCGCGGACGTTCGTCTCACCACGTTAAGAGAATTTATATATATATATAAATACGTTTATTCATTTTGTCCCTGTTTTTTTTTTGTTTGTTATATTTTATTTTATCGTTTAGAGCGGCCCCTTGTTTTGTGTAATATTTATGTAAATAATAAATTGTTCGATCAAAACTAGCGCCTCATTCCCGTGGTGGTGAACACGATGAAAGAAACGATAATAAATAAAGGAGATAAAAAAAAACCGTGAACAATGACAGACATTTCACAGTTTTTCATGTTCTTTAATTAATGTTTTTTTCTTCACATCCATAGATTGATAACATTTAAAATCGAAATATACGTGTAAACCATGGTATGAAAAGTGATTTGTTTCCACAAAAAAAATGTATGAAAATGAATTTTAAATTTCGCACAGCTTATATTCGAGATTTGCTAGCCATCTGTGAAAAGCATAGCATCTAAACTTAAGAATCGATCAACAATTTTAACAACCTAAACGTAAAAGAAGCGTCGGTGTTTCATTGCACGAAATCGTTACGCATTGCCTGGAACGCTAGGAACGGTTCGTCTGTTGGCTCCACAGTCAGTTCGATCAGTCGTTCGGTGGTGCTAGGTAGAAATAGGATCGTGCCGAAGCCTAGCTGCGCCGCTCCATCCGTTAAATGCAACGTTCCCTTCCCGCGGACGACGAGCAGGATGGAGCCGCTCGCAGAGTTGCGAACGCTGTATTTCCGCACCTCACCCGGGAGCCGTATCTCAATCACGGCGAAGTCCGGCACGGGTGGTATGAACGTGCGGGTGTGCGGTTCGGTGTCCGGATGGAGCACCTGCGCCGGGAACAAAACGCTTCCGGCCGGGCGACAGTCGTACGCGACGAGCCGCAGCAACGTGTCGACATCTTTGAACTTCGGTGTCAAACCCGCCCGGACGACGTTGTCCGAACAGGCCATACACTCGACGCAATCACCGTCCAGGTAGGCATGCGGTACGCTCGCTGCCAAATAGATCGCTTCGCCGGGTCGCAGCCGTACGTAGTTGAGGAAGAAGATCGAAAGGACGCCAACGTCGCACCCGAACTCACCGTGCAGCCGCAGAAACAGTTCCGACAGTGGGTCGTCCGGCGCGCTTTGCGTGCGTAGCGCGTCCGCCACACCTTCCACGCAGCGTTGAATGTCTTCCTCTGTGCTGTGCATGACCCGCTCGTACGCAACCCGAACGGCAGAGGCGTCCTGCGCCTCGAACAGACCCAGCACGGTCTCGCCGAGCAGCGTGCGAAGGGCGGGCCAGCGTTGCAGTAACTCCGCGATCTCATCATACGGGCGAAATCCACACAACGCCTGGAAATCGGTCAAAGCGATGGCCAACTCCGGCTTGTGGTTCGGATCCTTGTACACGTCCGGAAACATACGATGAAGGCGCTCCGCCTCGGCCTATCGCGAGCGGGTGATGAAAGCTTCGTGTTAGGGTGTGGTTGCGACTAAAATACGTTTCACGCCCCGGCAACCTACCTTGTCCGGATGAACCTGCACGCTCAGCGCCTTCGCGATGCTCAACACCTTCAGCAGAAAGGGGAGCCGATTCGCATCGTCCGTGCCACTGTTGCCGATCATTCCAACTGGATTCGCCCGGACCGCATCGTCCAGCGGCAGACCGTTCCGCTTCACCCGGGCCGGCCCGTTTACGTGATCGCCCATCCAGAGTTCCGCGTATGGTTGGTCGTCCTGCACCGCAAGCTGCTCGTCGTTGGCCCGGGCCAACTGGGCCACGAACGAACGGTGGCCACGTTTGCCCCATTCGTAGCACTTCACGTTACCGATGAGCTCCATCGTTCGTTTTGTCTAACGTTGTGATCGCTGACCTTCAACGCACGGGGTTAAGTAACTAGAAAAAGGTCGGTGCAGGGGGAAAAAAAACGCTGCGTTGGAGTTGCTACCGTTGTTGCCTTTCGCGTTAAGCGTTGCAATGTTTTGCCATCAAGCAACCGCTTGGCACAGGTTGGCTCATTGTCTTGTTATGGTTGTCTCTTTTGAATTTACATTTGACAGATAACGGTTTTTGAATATTCGGTGGCGAAAAAAATCGTTCTGACAAGACGATGAACCTGACCGTTTCCAGCGGTACGAACAAACGATCGATGCTTGGATGGATAGATGGAATTCAGCAATGGAATATTCTTTGGTGATGGGAGGGGGCGAACACAAAAATCGGGACTATCCTTTTCACCATCCGTTGTACGATGGAATAGTTTATTTATTTTTTCTTCTCGTCGCTTCAATAAATCACATCATGTTCCTGTCATATTTGATCTGCATTGCCTTTGAAGCATATTCGCTCCTCTCTTCCAATTCTTCCTCAATCTTCCAATATTTCTCTTTTGTCACTTATGAATTTGGAGTGTTATTACTTGCTCATTCCTCGTAACCTACTGTGCACTTCCAGCACATCTCTCCATTTATCTACAGTTTTGTATAAACGTAGTGTCTCTCTCCCTCTTCTCGTAGCGTAGCATTATAATAAACTAAACAAGCCTAAATTTGTTAATATACTCCGTATCCTTTCTACGATACAAAACAACATAACGAAAATCGCGTCGAGGGTGGGATTGCCCGCGTGCGCTCAGGAACATCATCACCGTCGTGCCGCCCGACCACGGCGGCATGTTCAACCGTCATTGCTCTCACACTTATTCAGCGGCCGTGTTGTTCTGATGGCGTAGCGAGTGCAGACAGGCCAGCATCCGCACCATAAACGATGCCGGTACGGTGATGATATTTCTCGTCTCCTCTCGCATATCCGCGTTACGCTGCATAATCTGCACAATGGTGGGCGTAAAAAGGAAAGTAAAAATTAGTGATAATCTGGTAGAATGTGGGGGGAAATACGGGACGTACTTTGCGCGCCTGTTCGAGATCGAACGTTTCATGCTCCTGCAACGGTTCCCACAGCTTGATGTCGTAATCGATACCGGACGTGGCGAGGACCGGCAGTGTCGGGTGTGGCTGGAGGCAGTTTACCACGTGCCGGTCACCTTCCATCAGCATTACCAGCTCGCCCGTGTACCGATCCCAGATGAAAATGGACCCGCAGTCCGAACCGGTCATTACGTAGTTGTTCCCCCAAAACGTTGCCTCTTTGATTATCGTGCTGTGAGCGAATGAAATATGATATTAATTTTTGAAAGAACAACTCGACCTGTTTTGACCCTCACATTGCGACGCAAAGTGTTGGGGACAAACAAATCGAAGCAAAGGAAAAGACGCACCGTGAGTTGCGGTGACCGGTGTACTTCTGCACGATATAATCGTACCGATCGGAAGAAGAAGTAGCAGCGGGAGCACCTATATCAGCAGCAGCAGCATTATCATCACTTTCACTGTCACTACTACTGCTCGATGCAGACAAAGCCTCCAACAGACCAGCTTCTGCTCGGTTCGGTGACCCCGCATCATTACTGTTTCCGGCGTCATCATCGTCACTGTCGTCATCATCGGCGTCAGATGCGGCACGCTCCAACGGTGGTACGAGCGATGCCGAGGAGGCGGACTCCGGTGTCGGTTGCTCCTGGCGTCGTTCGCGTGCCAACGACAGACCCTGACGGATTTGCGGATCGGCCAGCATGCGTGTCAGCACGTCCGTCATGCGATGCATGATGTTGTTTTGCAAACGGGGCCGGGCCTGGCCCAGCTCTATGCCGGCCGCCAGTTCACTCGCGGGCCGTGCTTCCGGTCCGGTGTCGGACCAGTCGCTGCGCAGCCGTAAGCGGCGCACTGGCAACGGGACCGACTCGGTCGCCAGCTTAGCTGCGGCGTTCGCCGCCCGCAGCGCCGTCACTTTGCCGACACCACTGCTGTGGGCCACCTCGAACAGGTACACGTCATCGGAGGAGTAGTTCACGAGCAGCTGCTCCTCGTACGCGTCGTAACTTAGTGAGGTAATGCGGTACGAACGGGGTGGACTGTTCGGATTGGTGAACGTTTTCAGCGGCACCGTTTGCGGATACCGTTCGCCCGGTTCGCGGGAATCGGCGAGCCGCAGCGAGCGCCGATCGTAGATGCGCACACCATTCACGCAGCTGCCCGTTGCGATGTACTGGTGCCGGATCGGACCGAGTGCCATCGCCGTGACGGATGACGGGTTGCGAATCAGCGTGTGATCGGTGCAGTGCGCCTGGGCGCAGTGCGTCCCGCGGCGCAGATCGTACAGCCGGACCGCACCGTCCTCACCGCACGACAGAAACGTGTGCGGCTCGGACGGGATCGTCATTACGCTGTACGTGGTGCCGCGCGTCAGACACTGAAACATACCGGACGTGCCGTTGCCACCGCCACTGCTCGACGCGTCATTCAGGTTCGTGTACACCACCATACCATCGGCGGAGCAGGACACCATTTCCAGACACATCGATTTTGGCAGAAAGCGAGCGCCGAAGATGTTCGCCCGGTGCGGTGTGTTCACCCGGCACAGCTGCTCGCTCGTGAAGGGATTTGTGATAGCCAGATGCAGATCGTCTGACCCGGACAGCAGCACCTGCCCGTTTTCGCTCCAGCTGATGGTGTTTACGCATCCATGGTGCGCTTCGAACACCTTCGTCTTGGCCAAGCGTTGAATCACGTTCAGCGAGTCCTTCGCATCCAGCTGTAGCCGCTTCCGGTCCCGGTCCGTGTGGTACAGGCGGGGCCCGTTTACCACATCGTAAAAGAGACGCCGGCGTCGCGTCACCGGCATTGTTGCGCTTCCGGTTCGATACTGAAATAGCACGAAAACGACACACAGTTGATGAGTTAAGTTCAGCTAATTTGACACACAATTTGCAACCGTCTTAGCCTGCTGACTGATCGATCCATTCCGTTCCACAGAACAAAAGACCGCTAGCGAGGATAATTGTGAATAACAGTTCAGCACGCCCAAACCACCTAATAATAGAAGCAATGATTGAATCGCTTACTTAACAAAATAATAAACGCGCGCGCGCGTTCGTTCTGCAACTATTCCAAACGCCACTAGTCGATCTCGTGGATTGGAGAATTTTGAGTGTTGTTTTAGCCGCGAGCGCGGGTGCGATTGGAGTACAAACAGTAACCTCCCGCGCAGGTGTACACCACCATAAAAGGGTGCTAAAGGGACGGCGCGCTCAACGAACGCTCCGGAACGATTGGTTCCCTAATTTTAGAAACATTTCTTTGCTGCCAAATGATGGGAATTAGCCGTCTTGTTAGCGTCTGCTGCCAGGTGGAGTAGCATTTTCCACCGTGCACCCTGTGCTCGCAATCGCAGCTGGCGTTGAGCTGCGTGCGGTAAATCGATTGATTGTCGGGTTCGATTGTGCGTACCTTTACGAGATGGTGGATAGCTGGATTGAGCCCTGGTGGCCTTTTGATGGACGTGACGGCAGGATACGATATGCGCGGCAATTCTCACGCGAACACCAGAAAAACTAACGCAACGATCGTGCTTTGTTTGAGACGACGACGACAACGACCACAGAAATTAAACTGCTAACTTCCAGAGCCGTTTTGACAGTGGTAGTTGTTGTTTTTCTTCTGTTCGCGCACAGTGGGTGCATACCGTAGTCTTGTTCTTCCGGAGATTTGTCGATATTTTGTTATATTTGTATTTCATCGTAATTTACTTAAAATGAATTTAAATGGGTGGTAAAAATTGAGAAAATTTTATTGGACCCATGACTGTTGAATAAAATAGCGAAGAAAACTGAGATAACACACTTTTTACATAATTTGCAAATGTCCGGCAATGGATGCGTATTTGACGTTTTGTTTGCTAGCTGCTGGGAGCTAGCTGTCATTTTTGTTCCTGGAAGCATTCGTTTTCATCACAACACGAGTGCGTCATACGCTGCAGTGAAGGAAACAGAAGGTGACAGAGGAAAGAAAAACGAGTCTTTCTTCAATCAATATTATTCGCATTTGCTGAGGTTACTATCATCAACCAGCAGCGGATATTTCTGCTCAACAATCAAGCAATTGCGTGTGTAAAATGGCTGCCATTATTAGCCAAGCCATGCCGGAGACGGTGGACGGTGCGGAAATGCCCAAATCGAAACGACCTTCAGGTAAGTAGAAACTGGAGTGCCCACCCTTCAATGTTGTGCATGTTTTTTTTTTAAATTTCTTGTTTGCCCTTCTTGCTGCAGATTCCGCGTTCAAGCAGCAGCGACTTCCGGCCTGGCAGCCAGTGTTGACCGCTGGCACGGTGCTGCCTGCCTTTTTCCTCATTGGGGTGCTTTTTATTCCCATCGGCGCACTGCTGCTGATTTCCTCTAACTCGGTAAGGTTGCACCTGCAGCGTGTTGTTGCTGCCCCTCTAATACTTTCTCCCTTTCGATTTCGCCTGCAGATCAACGAGTTCGTCTATGATTACACGCACTGCAAGCCGTACGGGGGAAATCAAAGCTGTGCGGAAATGATTAGCGCCAATCCGGGTGTTAAATGCATGTGCATCATCCACTTCGAACTGGAGAAGGACTTCCACGACAAGGTGTACCTGTATTACGGACTGACCAATTACTACCAGAACCACCGACGGTACGTGAAGTCGCGCGACGACGATCAGCTGCTCGGCCGCCTGTCACCCATTCCGTCCAGCGATTGTGCACCGTTCGCGTACGCGGATGACGAGGAGCGCATCCCGATCGCGCCATGCGGTGCCATCGCCAACTCGCTGTTCAGCGACAGATTTGAATTGCACTCAGATACACTTGACCGGGATGTGCCGCTGCTGCAGACGGAAATTGCCTGGCCCTCGGATCGCCAGATCAAGTTCCGCAACCCAGACGGCAACCTGGCGGAGGCACTGCGTGGGTTCCAGCGCCCCAAGGCTTGGACGCGCAACCTGTGGGAACTGGACACGGTGAACAAGGATAACAACGGCTTCCAGAACGAGGATCTGATCGTGTGGATGCGTACGGCCGCGCTCCCCACATTCCGCAAGCTACACCGCCGCATCGACCACTCGCAGGAAGAGTTCAAGGACGGGCTGATGAAGGGCAACTACACGTTGACCGTGGAATACAGTGAGTGATGCATTTTGTGCCGCTTTTAGGTGAATCTCGCAAAGTAATACTTACCTTTCGGTTTCGATATTTTCCCCCTTCCTACGTACAGCGTACTCGGTGATTGAATTCGAGGGAACAAAGAAGTTCATCCTCTCCACGACCTCGATCCTCGGCGGCAAGAATCCGTTCCTTGGCTTCGCTTACATTGTGGTAGGCAGCGTCTGTCTGCTGCTCGGATGCGTACTGCTCATTATCCACCTGAAGTGCAGCAAAACGTAAGTAAAGGCGCGTAAAGCGAAATGGGATCTCGGGCGAGAAATAACTTCGCAACGTTTGTAATTATTACTTTATAATTGCAGCAACGGCGGCATCAGCAGCGTCCATCAACGGTCTTCATCGCGCCCATAGGAGCTACTGTGGTTGAACGGTTAAGCTAGCGCAGTTTTATTTTGCTTTTAAGGACTTATTTTTTCCGTCAATTCCAATACTTTATTGTTGGTTTTGACGCAAAAACTGCTGCGTTCCTTCAACCATACTTCACTATCAGTATCAGTTTATTTTTGTTTTTAAAATCTTTGTTAATCGTTTGTGATGTTGGGGTGTTGTGAGGATTGATTGTGAATTAGATGACGAGATACTAAATTTAATGGGATGCTTTAAAGAATGTTTGTACGCAGTTCCTAGGTGTGATGTGAAACATGTTTAAGCCGTAGTTGTAAAGCTTCCTCCCACCAACGCATCGACTGCAGCATAAGTTTCGCCCGTACGGATTCCCCGGCCCCGTCTTATTTTGATTTTGCCTAAGCTGTTGATAATATGAATATAATCCTTCAATTAGTAGTTCAAGTAAGTGTCCTTAAGCGTGCGCAAGTCTAGCGTGAAATCAATCTAATAATTGGAGCTCGGTGAGAACAACTATGAAAAATCGGACCGCTTAAAATGAATTCGCGACGAAGCATGGTTGAGTAACGCCAAATACGATCGATGGAGTGTTGCCGAGAATATGCAAAAATCTTAGCAAAATAGTATAGAACTGTTCAACCGTCTAAAGAAAAACTTTTTATCAACGTCACGTTAACATAGCAAACAAGGCACATGGATCGACCCTACACAAAATACCAAGATGAAAGCATACCATACCTAAATTAAATTAATAAAAGCTATTTAAACTATAAACACTAAATACTGGCAGTTGCGTGACATTTCTTGTATTAAAACGTTTAGTGTTTTTTATAATATAAATATGCCCAACACTGTACGCTGTCTGTGACAGTTTCTGTCAACAACCTTTGACATTACAGTCCATCGACATTTTATCGCCTACCACTCGTCGCGCATAGCGATCTTATGCCACGATTATGTTATTTTCCGATGAATTCCGCCATTGTTTCATGTTGTTTTGCATTTTGCGAGAAGTCTTTACAGAAAATCAACATCAAACGACGTGCAAGCAGTTTCCACCACCCCAGGCTGTCCTCGTGCTCGTGGGAAACGTCAATGTCATATGGTTTTTGTTATTGTCTGATTCTTTCCGGCGGGTGCGCGGGCTGAGGCGCCAGGCCAGGATAACGAAACGAGTGACGATTTTCTGGACGACATCGGACCAGCCGTGTGGAACTGGCGGCTGGTGGAAAAGTAATAACTTTGGTGTAGGGTATGCGAGTTGCATACTGTCCGTGCATCGTTCGAAAAAGATCCGGGCACATTTCCAACATTTTGCCGGGTGTTGCGTGTTCGTGATTGCATACACATGCACGTGCTGACGGCGTGCATGTATGTGTGTGTGTGTGTGGTAGTGTTTATGCAAGGAAAGTGGACTGTTTCGCAATCACAGCCAATTCATCTCGAGATTGAAATATTAAGTAAAACCCAAAACAAAAAACAAACGAAAGCATATACATCAAACCATCGGGAACATTATGCACCCAAGGTGAGTGTTTTCTCGAGGACCAGCGGCAATAGCAGCGGCGCGGATGTCGTGTTGACTGCGCGCCCTTCGCGAACGGAATTGCATCCGAAATCTGCTCGCGCCGATTCGAGGCTGTGGTGCAACGAAAGTGGAAAGAGTAGAATGAAGGAAGCGATTGGACGCATCGTTGCACACAAAACACGCACACACCCAAAACGACGCTGTGGAGAACACATGGAAGCGAAGGAAAGTGCATTGCATTGCTGATATTTCAGCAATACCGCGATGATGATGATGATGCTGGTTTATGTTTTCTCCTGCGCTCGTTCATCAGCTGATCGGAGCATCAAGGCTGATCGGAGCAGCGGACTAAAATCGTTTTCGATGGAACACCGGAGTGCCGGATATGAAGCTGCTGGAACCAAGCGACTGGGATGGCAAAACGCTACGTTATGTAACTTCGCCGCCGAAAGTGGTGTGTGGATACTGGGTGTGCAAACTTCTACAGGCGCGACATTCCGCCACAAGTGACAGTGTGTCAGGGGTCCGCTGGCTGGTGACAGGTTGTAATTTGATTTGAATTTTTACCGAATCCATCAAGTTCGGGCGGTGCCGGTCGAGTGTCCTCTGCCACAGAGCGGAACTCGCCGCCATCATGTCATGAATCGCCATCTGTTGGACTTCCAGCATATGCATTCTGCCCACGAACAGCGTTTCGGCGCGCAATGGCACGTCGGTGCCTCGCGGTGGACAAAGGATACACCTTTCTTTGTTTGCTCCCGCGGGATCGCTCTCGGGGCGGACATTTACTTCGCCCACTTCCCCTCCCCGCTTCGGCAGCACTAATTATGCATTCTGTCGGCGCGACATTGAGATTGTGTAATGTCCATTTTAATCATCCACCGTCGCAATAAGCGGGAAGAAATAAGCGTGTTTTTTGTGTGTGTGTGTGTGTGTGCCGCCCGAATGGGATAATTATTGCGAGCGCAGAAGAACCATTTGCAATTAGTTGGATGTCGCGTTTAATTAGCACCGAAAGCAATTTAAGGACGCAGAATACGGATTTTTGCGAAAACAATTGATCAGGGCAGCCGGGATAAGTTACGAACAAGCTAGTTTTTCTTTCCCTGCCGAAGGGATGCAAAGTCAGAATCGTGCGCAATCAGAGCCTTAATCGTTTGCTAATGGTTTGACGGTGCGCGTTAATTATTTCGCTAATGAATTCCGGGTTTTATGAACCCGACCCATCCCGCGTTGTAGTAGTTTGCTGGATTGCGCATTTCGATAATGGCCCCGCACGCCAATGCCGTGAGAAGATGCTGTCCTTCCATTCTTGTCCCAAAAAGAACGCTCTCATCAAGCGTCCAGCTTGTGCTTCGCTGGAATTCGAAGTCAATCTGAAATTGACGTCACAAATAACTCACCCCGCGCGCCTGCCCGGATACGATAGTGGTTGCGATTTATGTTAATTGATTTTGCATCGGACGATTGGTACTGCCCGGGCCCAGAACAGGTTGGCACGATACGAAACGACCCAAAACTTTGGCGCAACGCAACACGTTTCTGCGTTATTCTTGTGGAGGATTTTGGGATGGGGACGGATTTACCGGCGGGAAAAGACCGTGTGCGACGATCGGTGTATGTGTGTGCGTGTGTGTGTGTTTGCGTGCCTTTTTCCTTCCAGCCAGCGAATTTAATTTGCGTCATTTATTGGAACGCGATACTAACCCTGTATCGGGGTGATGGCTTCGCCCGAATCGTAATTTTTGCGACATGATTATGTGCGATGTTTTGCGCAGAGCTTAGCGTTTGCGTCACACACGGCCTACGTTCGTGCTCGAATTGGGTGTATTAGCGGTCGGACTAACGCGCATTTTCCTGTTTATTTGTAGCGTCGCACACTGAGGCTTGCTGGTGAATGTGCCTGAGCAGAGCGGAGATAAGCATCGCAAGGAGCAATCAAATCACGCAAGTAAGTTCTGCTCGCAAGCCGTACTTCCTTCGCACGAAAGACTTGCGCGGTAGCAACGGGCACGAAGTCCGTGAGAGAGCACTGTTGCGGGCTATCGGAACAATGAAGTTAACATTTCCCATTTCCACCGTAATCCGATAACGCAAATGCTGATCACGATCGATCTGAATTCATCTGTTGCAGGCAGCCGTCGAGGGCCCATCATCGTATCACCTGTTGCGGTACTCCCACCATATCCGGTGGTGCGGCCAAAGGAGGCCATCGTGTGCGCTCTCCGGTGGGAGGGGAGGAAGAGGGGCTGGTGGTGGTTGTGGTGGCTGGTGGTTCTCGCATCGGGGAGTGAAAGCGCTAGTGCGCGGGCACGATCTCGGTTTGCGGGAATATACCGCGTGCGCTAGTGCGAGTCGATCGCGAGCGAGCGCCCGTACCCGCCGAAGCTCCATCATCGCTCTTGCCACGACCCGAACGCAAGCAGCCGCCACACAGCCACAGCGCGAGAGCAAGAGAAGCTGGGCTACGCTGAGCCACGGCTCTCGGCGCGTTCGGTTCGGCTCCCACGTTGCTTGCAAACCGGTAGAAATCGAGCGGGAAAGCACTAGCCTCCCCCTACCCCCCCCTCCCCCCCACATACAGGCAACCTCCCCCCCCCTCCCCCCCACATACAGGCAAACGGGGTACGGGCCGGCTGGCTGGCCGTGCGCCAGAGAGGGAACGCTGTGGAGATCGTGCGTGCTATCGGAGAGGGAGGGACGGCCGAGCCCGATCGTGTGATATCGTGCGGCTAAAAACGTCTCCGGTCCAGGGGTGGGAGGGCCGGTGGTGGCGCTGGTGCGGCAGAGTGCAGGATAGGCTTTTGGTGGGGTACAGGCAGCCACTGACAAGCGAGCGGTAGCAGCAACAGCAGCAGCAGCAGCAGCGGCAGCAACAGCAAGCTTTTCGGGGACTTCGAGTGCTCGAGCGGTCCATCGATCGGATCACAATTGTTTTGACTATGGCGTGTTTAAGTTCGTCCAACCGGGCCTGCGCCCGCGTCGTGCAGGAGAAACTGTGTCAGTTTGTGGCGGTGTCGAGGGC
>JXXA01001796.1:0-13380 GCA_000956255.1 Anopheles punctulatus | reverse complement strand
TATCTACAAAAATATAATGTTTACATATATACACATGGTGTAAGTGCGTGTGTGTTTTATTATACGTATACACATGTGTAATTGGACATGTGTACATGGAATGGTATAATGACTGGCAAGACTGGTAAGACAAGGTTCGACAATTATGGATTTTACATGATTTGCTGATTTAGGTTTAATTTGTATTTTGTAATTAAAATGATTTTCGAATTCAATCAGTACCTCCCAATCTCTTTTCCGGACTTCATATTCCAAATCCCATTTTTGGCCTTCGCACGTATACATACGGTTGTAATATTCTTTAACAATGTCTTTCAACTGGTCTGCAAATGGGAAAACGAGTTTTGATACATACATAAAACACATACTGCATTTTAATTGTCCTCTTTATGCATAAAAGCTAAGATTTTGAAAATCTTACATAAATTTTGCCAACCGAAAATTGTTCACTACTTTTTTATGCATTACACCACATGAATAAAGAAACCTCACAATATCTTTTAAATTTTACCTTATTTATTAACCCAGTTTACTTTTTCATTAAGTCATACAAACATAGTAGAAAAAATGCATACCTAATGTTGTACATAGCGAAATGTCGATTTTTAACATAAAAAATACATATTTCCTAGCATAATAGCGAAAATTATGAAAATTGAATACACAATGTTCATTTACAAATTAAAAATTTCCATAAGAATTCGGTTGTATTATTACAAGCTGCGTACGATCTTTTACAAAAATATTGAACGTAACAGCCGAATTGTTACCCCATCAAACTTCTTCACATAATACAGAGTAATTCAATTATATTTAATAATATTTGAAATTGTTGTTAGTTAAACGAATAAGCGATTAAAATTTTTCCATGTTTCATAAATGGAAAATGCATTCCAAACCATAATGCTTTTGTATTTTTTGTTTATTTTATCTTTTCATTGGCAAAGTTGAAAGATGTATTGAGATTTTCAGCTATTTTGTCATCAGATATGTTTAACAAAAGTTAAAGGTTTTCGCTAGTTTAGCTTTTAATAGAGTTTGCATAGAATAATATGTAATTGTTCTACGAAGAACGATGAGTTTAATTGATCGTATTTCGTGGGTTTTAAACAATAGTAATTTAATTACATGCCCCAAATCATTTTTCGTGTTACTGGCAGCCCAAAATTTAAACAAAGAAAAACAAAAGCTTCATGTATTGTAACATAATAACATCCTTCTAATAAATTTATTATTCAACGCACACAATATCAGACAACTTAGTAATAAAAGAATGCTTCCATGAGTGTCTTTGTTTTGAGCAGCAAAAAGAAAACAAGATTTAAGGAAATCCATTGGCTGTTTTAGACTCCAGGATTGTACCTTAATGTGATCTTGTTTTAATTTCTTCTCGTTTATGTGTAATAAAATTTGAATAATTACAAAATCTCAAAAAAGGCAATTCAAATATCTATTCAAATAAAATAAAACTGTGACATTAAATTGTTTACCTCAAACTGTTTCAATTTTTCCATTCTTTCTAAATCAAATTTGTCACCTTCCAAACCAAATACCCTATTCCAATATTCCTTACATATTGTTTGAAGTTCAGCTAAGAAGAAGGATGAAATAGGCAAGATTATTGTTAAATATTATTTTTAGGTTTAGGCACTGAATCCAGAAAATCATTGCTCTTCTTACACGCAATAATGTTTATATTCTAGTGTGGAAATATATTTTAAATTTTTTATTACGTAATTAAATCCCTGGTTTCGAAATTTGTTTGACTGTTAAATAGAACATTCATTTGAATATGAGAAAACGAGGGTATATAGAATAAACCTGCTTCTATTTTCAAGAGCTGAAGGCATCATCAGCGGATGGAATAAACACGCATAAATTTCAACATATATTCTTGATAAAGGTGTCTAGATTATCTTCTTTCTAATAAAAAAGAAGTAGACATTTACATAGTGCTTCGAACTTTCACTTTCGCGATGAACTCCCCATGTTTCACTTAAATATTAGGGATTTTTGATAGCAATTGAAACATCATTAGAATCACCGAACAAATGCTTTTTCTATAAAGCCCATATCAATGTAAAATGTTGTTCCTCATGCTTTTTATTCTTTAAATCTGTTAAAAAATGGTGATCCTGCTATAACCCTTCCCGTAAAACTATATGTTTACCAGAGTGATGTGTTATCCATGATCCTTCGTCATCTTACACTTGCATTCTCTGATCACTAAACTACAAGGTGTATCCAACAAGTAGGATGAATTAATCAAAGCGTATACTGCTCACATATCGGTGGCTACTCTCTTCTTTTCAAGAATTGAAGTGTTGAGAGATTTATATGCTACTTTTGTGCTCGTTTACAAGACCAGACTGAAACCATAGAAGACATTGGCGTGGCATTAGACAAAAGCGCTGCATTTCAACAGGTATACGAATTGGTAAACGAATGAACGTATATGGCTTCTCCTATGCACAAATTGGCTAAGAGATTAGGAATAAAATACTAGTTTCAAAGCAGTTTTCAAAGCAAATGGATATTTTGTATCTTTTAAACAACAACAATGTACAACATGTGAGCTCATAAATAAAGTGAGCCAAACGTCGTCGACAGTATGCCTGTTGTACTTGTTTAATTAGATATAGGAGTACTAATTTGTGAGTTTCATTTGAGTAGAATTTTATGCAAGAAACACTGCAGCTATTGATGAGTTATAAATTGAGCTGTTTATTATTAAGACATTCAGAGAAATTTATCTGAGAATATCTCTACAAGCGCATTTAATTTTTTTCGAGTCATATCGACTTTACGTTGTACGTTTACATTTACGGTGTTTTATTTCTTAGTTTTTTTTTTTTTAATAAAATGAATTATCTTTTCTGTGTGATAATTTAAAGGTAAATAAATATTAATATTGTAAAATAGTTGAAAAAGATATAATTTTGAACATCATCAAATAATAATGTTTTAAAAATCTTGTGTGTTTCAAAAATTAAAGTGGCATTGAAAAATTTAAAAACATTAACGAAAGAATAGTAAGAAAGAAAATGCGATGGTGATACATCACCATATATGGTGTGATGGTGATACATCTTATGATGGTGATGATATAATAACGTAAGCTAACACACTTGCTCGCTGTTTATCCGAAAACTTAATCAAATTAAATAATGAAGAAGTGAGCGCTCATTATGATGACACTTGTATACTAAACGAAAAAGAAGAAAAAGTTGTAAATTTCTTGCCTTAGAAATATCTTTTCATTAAGACTAATAAATTTTTATTTCGTATGTTTTCGATGCTTTTCTGAACGCTCTTATAATAAAAATTTCACCATATTCTGCAAATGAAATATATTGTAGCAAATGCATGTATAACATTTTAATGCCTCATTGCTTTCAATCAATTAAAACATAGACATATTATAATATTTTATAACTTATCTTACCGTGTTAATACATTTGAGAGTAAAATATCCATGAGATTGTAAGAATGGTAGGACAGTCTTTAAAAAACCATAACAATGGGCATTTCTGTTACTGTTTATACATTAAAATAAATATAAAATAAGCTAGTGATTACGAGTAGCAAAAACAAGGCGGCAGCAGAAAAGTCTTAGCGCTAGCTGAAGCTTTTTGCTTAAGCTGCGGATTTTAGTTATGACATCCCATTTATTTGAAATAAATAATTTTAACAACCACAATCTGAGAATAGAAATTGTTTCTTCCATAAAAATCAATCGCATAGTAAGATAAGTAGTCTACATAATTTATCTTTTTTATAACATTTAGTAATTCTTCTAGAAAACTAATCTTTGGATAGAAACATAGTAAAAGTTTATTTAAAAAAAAGAAGAATATTAAGATTAGTTAGCAGCTGCTTAAAAAGAATTAAAATGAATCTTATTATTCAAATCAGTACTGGAAAATTATATCTATTCATGTTTTCATTCTTTCATTTTTTTACTTGGCACTGAGTTCTATTAGATCAGCGAGCGGCTAAAATTGGCTATCTGCTTTTTTAATTCGGTATAAGCAGTTCGCGGCCTCCGTTTTAGAAACCATCACTACAAATTTTATTCAAACATTTTGTATGATGGCTTCCACGTTGGAATGGCTTTCGTCAATTTGAGATGAAAATAAAATAGCTTGCCTCGAAATCCTTTCTAGATACTTCATACTCATAATCAATTTTTTCGCCTTCCAGGAAACATATTCTTTTGTGGTATTCATTGCATATTTGCTTCAGACTTGCTACAATTACAATTGAAAGGAATTTT
The DNA here is from genome assembly GCA_000956255.1 of Anopheles punctulatus. Taxonomy (NCBI): domain Eukaryota; kingdom Metazoa; phylum Arthropoda; class Insecta; order Diptera; family Culicidae; genus Anopheles; species Anopheles punctulatus. Next base: position 9,104 of record JXXA01001796.1, on the reverse strand, counting down.
ATTAAAATGATTACTTCTGCTCTCTATTTCAGCATGGTTTACGATCATGGAATAAATTTTAGGCAAACGGTTAAATTGGTTTTATATTTGAAATGTGATTTTAAATGACATCTAGTGAACTAATTTTGCTACTACGATAGAAAAATGTGTGACTTGGTAGATTTCTTCCTCTCTCCATAATCGAGGAATAGTGGGGTTCTATGACACAGTGCAAAGCATTTATGCACTAAAATATTATCAGATTTTTCACGAAATACGAATAACGCATAATTTGGTTTTAGAACTACAGTACTAAATGCTTGAAAATACGAAGTTTCCTGAACAATCGACAAGTATGTGAAAAACTTACTTCTAAGTAAAGAAAAGAAAACTTTATTGTTGCAATATTGTTGTAATTTTTTGCTCCATTCTTATCTTCAGTTTTTGAAAATGCTTCCTCAAAAAGTTCCAATTGTATTATCAAATGTAATAGAAACTTTACCGATGTTCGTTTTGTTTGTATCAAGAAACGTTTTCCAAAAACATGTGAACGATTTAAGATCAAATATAGTAGCATTATTTAATCATCAACTACAATGCGTCGACTAGAAAGACTGGTATAATTATGCAAATACCAACCTCACTTACAGTTGTTGATTTGTTTTCATATGTAAATTCAATATTCTGTGCATAAATATCGTCGTTTATAGCTCAAATTATTTTGAACAGTAAATAATATCAACTACATAAAGTATCTCGTATAATTTCTTCATAATAATCATTTTTGTATTACACCATTATGAATGGATAGCATTCATTTAGTAGAAATATCAATAATGTCTTGATAAACAAACAGTGCACTAAGAGAGGCAGACAATTTTAATAACTAGGCCAAGTGAACGTCTTTTTGTTGGCTGTGTGCTTTAATGCGAGGATGACACAGCCTTAATGTGTGTATTCAAGAGGGAAATAAAAAAACATATATTTTGAGGTAGAGAGATAGAGAGAGAGCGAAGAGAGCACGCACGCGAAAGAGAGAAAGAGAGAGAGAGTAAGAGAGAGTAAGAGAGAATAAGAGAATGAGACATATTAAGCAACACAGCTCTACTCTTTGATTTAAAAATTCTCAACCGAGAAGCAATGCAACGAAGAAGTAGAAACATAAATTTAATCGAAGGACGAATCAATTATTACAGAAGGTATTGCAATAGCAGAGGAGCATTCAACGCTGATTTGTTTGAATTATTTAGCTTTTTCAAACAAAGTTTGAGCCTATGTACCTCCATGTCTTTCCTTTTAACAACATACTCAAGGTCATATTTCTCCTCCTCCAGGGAATTAATACGCTGATGATAGTCACGTAGAATCTTTTTCGCTTGATCTAATATTGAAAGAAGATGTCAATCGATGTGCATGTATGGGTAAGATGTAATAACATTTAATAATGCCAAATGCAGTTCATGTTTCATTCATTCTTCGAACCAAAAAAAGTTATATAGTTTTTGAAAATTCTATATTGCCGCATTTTTCTGTCTTAAACCTCATTTCAAATCCAATATCAATTAGCAATACGGCCAGGCCGTTTCTTCTTTAAATAAGAAATAAAAAAAATAAAAATCAATTTTCGAGGATGATCAGGAAAGCATTTCAACGAAATCAATCACCAATCACCTAAAATAGCCTATTTATAACAATTGATATGCAGATTTGGTGAACATTAAAGCTCCATAATATCAGACGATCTAAATTGTTTTGCAATTTATCATTGTTAAGTTTACCAGTGTTAAAATAAATAAGTAATTTTGAACTGTAATTGAAAACAATAATTTAACGGCATTGAACCAAAACACATCATGTACAGAATTATAACAAAGTAAAACTTTGTGGTTCATGAAAAGCTTTAAAACGTAAAATATGAAGAATCAATATACAAAAGGAAATACATAATTTTTTTTGTTGATAGTATAAATCTGGTCACATCGTTTGTACTTATTGTCATAAAATTTATCCTTTACATAGATTTTCAAAACGTATGTAATTTTTACAGTAATTATTTCAATTTTTCATTGCTTTATAATTATACTACGTATATATGGCCAAACCCTTCAATAACCGCAAGAAAATGTATAATAACGAGAAAAAATTGCAAACTATTTCAAGATAAAAGTGTTCATTTACTGGAAAAATAATAATTAAACAATGCTCAAGCAAGTTTGTTTTACCTTCATTAGCCTCCTCGATGTTTTTAGGCTTTCCACACCGCTCTTCAATGATACGTCGACGTTCAGCAGCTTTTCGCTCTTGTTCCTTCTTGAGCTCTTCAGCGGCTTTTTTACGCAAAAGTAACTGATTTTATCCAGTTTGAAATAAAATAAAATAAAAAGAATTTTAGGTACAGAACGTATTAACTGTCAATTAATTGTGTAAAATCTCTTACTCGTAGCTTCTTCTTGCGTTCCGGAGTCATGAAACCCTTCTTGGCTTTCTTTGCCTTAGAAGCTTCTTCCATACGCTTACGCACTTCAGCGCGCTTGCGTTCGATTTCGGCCTGCTTGGCCTTCTTAGCTTCATCGTCAGCCATGATGGTTTAGGTTGTTGTTTGATGCCTGGTAAAAAAGTGTAGTATTTTAACCGTAATTAATTCTTCTTTTTCTTCTTCTATTTAGCGTAACGACCGACGTCTGCTGTTTAACCGGCGTAAGTACTCTATGTCTGTTATAAATCATATCTATTGTCTTTAAACATTTATATTCACGTAAATCGAGATTAGTGAATTGAAAATATTAGAGGATAGTTAAAGTAAACAGAAAATTTAATACGTAGGTGAGGTTTCATTACAAGTAAGTAAACTGGACCAAATGTACCCCAAACCAAATGTGGTAATTTATTTCTCATCTTGTCTATAATTTATACGAGTAAATAACCAATGAACGTTTGAGTGATTAAGCAAAAGAAGAATCACAAAACTTGATGAGTTATTGTGGTACTTGTAATGGAAAAGAAAAATGTTAAACTATGTCTAAACTGTTTTTCGAATGTAAATACAATTGAAAAAATTATATAATTTTCATTGTTTTATTCACATGGTTTTAAAACAAGAAAATTAAAATGAAATAATTTTACCAATCTGTTTAAAGCATTTGATGTCACCCGGTTTTAATCAATGCCTTAAAAATTATGCTTAAAGCAACCAGCGCTGATAGATAATTATAGCAGTAACGTTTTCACGACCATATTCAGAGCTGAAATACACACAATACACAAATCTTATGTAACACCTACGTTTGCACTCTTGCACTAACACTGATGTTAAATATAATCTAAATTTTCTTAATTCTTCGCCTACGCATTAGTTATTTGAATTTATGCTACACAATACTTCCTAGACTAAGCATGCGTATTATATATTTCAGCATTGTACGCATGCGTCCTGTTTGCTACATCAGACAAGCGATCTGAATCTATTTTGGTCAGTTCTAGTGTATGACCCAAAATCGAAGCAGATCTATTTTTAAACTACTGTTTTGCTAACCAATTATATCTTGGGAAACAGGTTAGTCAAACAACCACGTAATCATAGTTCTTTTCAAATGTAAATATTGTTCGTAACATAGTAAATACAGCTTCTACACGTAGTAATAACAAATAATTATCAATGGCAGTCATTGTAACACATGAAACAAAATTCGAAAAAATTAACTAATATTACTGCATACTAAGCGAAAGCACGTGTGTATGGATGTTTTTTTTTTTTAAATAAAGAACTGGATTCACTCAGAACAAATTGAGTTTTTTATAAACCAAAATCAACGAACATCTCAAACCAACAAAATAATTGTTTCCTGAGGTGCTAATACGCACAATTATTAACATACAATTAATAATGCTAATAGCTAATTTTTATCACTTTATCATTGTAATGCATTTAAGAATTGCAATAAATATCCAATTAAAAAACTGTCTACAAATCTTCGCTCTCATTAACGCTATTTAAATTGAGAAAGATCTTTGTAAAAATAATGGATAATGGATGCTGTGTACAACAAAGCATCCGAAAATCATTAACAGCCTAAATTATTTGATCATAACGAAATCCAGAGATTGCATACACAGTTTTAACTGTTTTAACACTGAAGTCTTCTTAGTCAATTAAAGGTTGAAAGTTGACGTTGTGGCTCAAACGTTTATCTGTTCTCGATTAATTGAGCTGATGATGCGTTGAAAAAAAAACTGAACACTTGAAAGATTTCCAACTTTACATGAACAACATAGTTTGATAGGAGCTGCTTCCGGTTGTGCGATTTTAAATTTTCACGATGATAAACACACGAACAACAGGAACTCACCTTAGAAAATACTCTATTCACTTTAACAAAAGTTCTGCAAATATGCTCACAATTGTTGCAACACAACTCTACAGACCCTTTGAATTAAGGAAAGAGTACTGGTCTATCCAAAGCGACGATACTGACTGGCTGCAACGTTGGTTCTTGGTTCACATTCCTCAGCTAAAACCATCGAATGATATGGATATTTCTAGTGGTGGGGTACATAAGAATGAACATAACTGCCTAGGTTTTCCTGTTGCTAGTGCGCCTGTCTTTGCAAGCTCAGAAAGAAGACACAAAATGCGCAAACGCGGACCAAAACGCGAGTCTAAAACATACACCAATTGCGTCGCCATGGTAGAAAATCCAAATTTAGAGAACTGTTTTGGCAGACAACAGCAAGCGAAAGAAGATTCCCATTTGAATCAATTATGACTGAATCTTCCCTTGAAAACAAAAAATGAAATTACCCAGCTACGTGTAAAACACGTACTGGCTTCTCATACTGTGCTTTGAGTGATAAATTATTTTATTTACTAAATAAGAGTTCTAGAAATTTAAATTCTAATTCTAAATAAGAATTAAACACTAGTATCGCAAATGTATTTCTGCATGATTAATTAAAAAAAATGCATTTATTTTCTTGAGCTAACGTTCTGGTAAAGTCTGTTAAACAAAATATTTATGTTGTGATTTTATGTCATGTTTCGTTTTTATTTTATTCATAAATACAATATACATTTATCTTGTATTGTATGTTTCTAGCTTCTTTCCTATGTTGACATTAAAAACTGGATATCAGTAAACTTTTCACGGATATTTAGTAGTAAATCTTAGCTATGGCATGATTGAATTTATTTGTAATAATTTGTCACATTGTCCATTTGTCAAAATATACTAGATGACTTGTGTTATATGTCTGTAACATTCGTAACGCTTTAATGGAGGGCAGAGGTTTTTATTCATATCTATTTTTCTTCAACACGTTAAATTTCTTAGACAATTTCTACGAAAATGATTTCAACGTAAAGTGAATGTCTAATTGATATATTCATTTTTGTAAGAACATAGAGCTAAAAGCTATTGCTCTGGAATTAAGGTTCTTGTATTTCAGTTTTTTGTACAACTTCTCTACACTGTTTAGTGGTATATATTTATTCAGTATATTCACTATGAGTCATTTGTATTTACTGCAAATGGCAATGCGCAAACTCCAAAAGAGAACTTTTTTTAAATAAAAATTGCGTCATGGCTATCTTTCCTCTTGAAATCTTCATGCACATGCGCAATGGTTATGTTAAGCAACAGTTAGTAAAAATGTATTTTTAGTAATCTGCATCGGCTCTTGGTTTTATATCGCTACGAAGAAGCAATACCACAACATTTATCAAGCAAAATTTAGCTATACATAAAATACATGGCAGTCATTGTAACACTTAAAACAAAATTCGAAAAAATTACTAATATTACTGCATACTAAGCGAGAGCACGTGTGTATGGATGTTTTTTTTAAATAAAGAACTGGATTCACGGATGTCTTCTTAGTCAATAAAAGGTTGAAAGTTGACGTTGTGGCTCTGACGTTTTGTGTTTGTTTGTAAAGCTGCGTGTGTGTAATGGTATAATTTGGAAAAATAGTGTAATTTTGAAGAAACGTGGCTTGGAAGGTATGGTTGAAACGTGGTATTGAACTTAATATTACAAAATCAAGTCATTTGCTGTTCTCTCTGTTTTGCATTATATTGTACTTGGTGTATTTCGTACTTGGGTACTTAACTATGACTAAAGTAAATTATCTTGTGCAATTATTTTTGGATACATTTTCACCAACTTACTGTTAGATGGAGAGAGCAGGTGGCAGGGCAGAAACAGGTTGACTTGCACTGTGGAACAGATTTTATTTATCGAATGTGCATTGTTTTGCGATGCGATCCATGCATTTATTAGATTTGTGTCCTTCATTTATTCCACATGCCATGCGTGTCAACACCATAACAAACAGAGTGGAACTCGTTAATTTTTGAAGTCTAGTCTATTTCTGTACTAAAATTACGCAAAAACTCTTTAATTTAAACATGATTGAAAACCTCTCTCTACAATAGTAAGTATGTTCAGTGTTTTTGTAGGTTTCGTGAATTCAATATATTCAAGTTACGTTTTGACATTTACATCCTAAACGGTACATACTAACTAAACTGTTTTACAATCATAACTTATATACAGTTATACTGAGTATTGCCAAAAAATTCAAATTGCTAAACATATTTCAGACCAAATTTTGAATCAAAACGTGTATTTAAAATACTACAGTAATAATAAAAAGTCAATAGTTTACTATTTGTCTACAAAGTGCAAAGCAGTCTTAAAATACTTAGCGTTTTATTTTCAGATTTTATGGGAAAAGTAGTTCACATCTAGCACTACTTGTTTTGCTACATTTTGCTTCAAAAGTGATGGTTAGAGAGAGTTATTCATTTTTTTAGTTTCAAAGTTTCAAAAAGGCGAAACGGGTTTAGTTTTGAAATGATTAAATTTAACCAAAACTATACATTTTTAGAAAGCTGTTTTAGAAAACAGAATTCCACCAGTTCGCATCAAATCACTGATTGGAAAGCGTTATTACTATCATTATTATGCTAGTCTGTCAAATGATTTTGACGAACAATTGTAAACAATGTATATGAGGATGCATATGATGTATATGTTATGATGTATATGTTAATATTCCACTTTAATTGCAACATGAATGTGTTTGTTAGTGAATCAACCATAATTATTACCTTCTTAAACAGCACTTTGTATGTTATGTTTTACCGAATACAGATCTCTAATAATTATCTTTGAATACACAACCGACTGGCGGATTCTAAACGATATATTACCAAATAATATCAGTTTTTCAAATATATTTCAAATATATTTTTAATATAAAGTTTTTGCATTTAAGTTTTCTCTGAATATTTATAGTATTTTATATGGTGTATTGAAACTTTCATTGAAACTATAGAAATGTAACAAACAATTTATTTTATTATACATTTTTACAAATATGTTCGAACAGTGCAAATTCAGACCACCGGATGCTTTGTTCAACTTCTGATTAAATTCCGGATAAATCAAGAGAACTTTGTAAACTCTGGAAAACATTCGGATATTTTTTATTATAACAATTCAATACTTCATTCAATTAATTCAATGTTTGAATTCAAACTTACATAGGGAATTGAAAACATTTTGTTGCCACAGAAAAGTAAACTTAATATCTGTGCGTCCGGCAACAAACTGCAAAAACTCTGTTGGTTCTATAAATATAGTTTAATCTTAGAGTTTCTGTCTTGATTAGATTTATTTGTTATTCAAGTACTTGAAAGTTGTTCATATTTTATGAACTTTCATACTATACATAAATTAATAAATCGATCTCTCTTTTTCGCACCTCTAGTCCACTCAAGGTAAAGAGCGTCCTGCTACCACTGCCTGATCACCAATCAATTCTCTAAGCTGATCAGTTCGTGCTTGTAGTACGATACGATTCTGGCATTCTCAAAAAATGTTCAAACAATCGCATCCTGCCGGCTAATTGATTGCAACAAGACGGATTCAAAATTTAATGGTAGAATAATCCTTTTTTACTTTTGAAGGCTTACCAAATTTATAAAAATAAAAAAATATGCTCACATTTTTTACATAGTCTCAAAATATGATTGAGAAATAATATTAATTTAAAACGCAACATACTACAACTTGTAAATTTTAATTTGCTGGGTGTCAATGAAGAGATAAAATGAGCGCAAATGAGAGGACATAACGCTAATTTCGAACATTGACTCTTCAATGGCATTCTTGCCGTTTGCACACGTTGCAAAGCGCTGTGCGCTGTTGAGAGTAGTAGGTGCAGTGGAGAATCATTGTAGATATATAAAAACAAAAAAAAATCAAATAGTATACAAAGAATTTGCTTACAGTTCGTCTCAAACATGCAATGATCTCGCACTCCCTGCACTCCTCATTCAATTAGCCTCATTCAATTAAGACCAGTCATGCGAAAGAATTTAAGTTGAAGGTAGATCTAAGAGATAAAATGAGGGGAGCAAGGGCTGTAAAATATAAAACGACCACGTCGTGTTCCTACTGTTTCTCTACGGTACATTAAAATTACGTCCAGTATTTTTTTTAAATCTGGAAATCGACATGGTTGTTGTTCACTATCTACAATAAAATTGTGGAATTTAAATTTCGTGAAGCGATTTTACCGGCGTGTATTGAGATAAATATATTATATAAAAATTTGTTTTATTTGAACTAAATAATTTAGGCGTGTTTCGGCAAAAAGCAGGCTTAAAAATGTAAATAAACTTTCAGTAATTTATTTTTGCTGGATTTTACAATCCTCCTGCACAAGTCGTACATATTCTTAGGAAGTAAGCATTGCTTTGTTAAATATGTGGTAGTTTTTGATTTTGTGAGCTTTCATCACGTCACTTGCCGAAAACGTAGCCGCCGTAATATTTTGGAGCTAGAGGAGAGCTGGAATAATCTCAGAAGAAACTCTGGGGTCTTTTCCTATGTTACGAGTGTTTCGAGATCTTGTAAATTTGCTATATCTCATCGTCATTGATGACACAGGTAAAAACCACGGCGATGTAACGGCTATTGGCAGTAAAATAATCTAAGCAATGAAAACCTGGAGAAGTTTTGCTGAAATTAGAATGCATGGTTAAGGCAACTGAAGTTTCGTCGACCGGGTCATAGTTTCTCTCTCTCTTTCTCTCTCTTTCTCTCTCTCTCTTTCTGGGC
>JXXA01001795.1:0-15788 GCA_000956255.1 Anopheles punctulatus | reverse complement strand
TGGATGTTGCTGCTAGTAATCGGTGAACAGTGTTGACACACTAAAATATGAAAGGTACAATTACAATGTTAGAAATGCCGAATTCTTAACATGGTCGATGACAATGAACAAAAAACGTTTCACAGGCTCTCTCCTCGCAGACACCAATAATATCGAAATCATTTGGTAAACTCTGGAAAATCTTTACATCCATATAACCAAGATATTACCCGTTACTCATAACGATGATTGTGTGCCGTTCTTAAAGACAGGTTTATCTAGCTGATTAGGTGTGTGTGTGTGTGTATGTGAAATGTAATGAAAATTGTCAATTGTGTAAAATCAGTGTAGAAATGTTACCTGCATTCCTTTCAGATTCTTTCCACCAAAACTGCCTTAACTATGCGAACAAATGCAACCTAAACACCATCAAACCTCGCATGAAATAGAGCAATTATTAGAGTCTAGTTCTAAAGTCTTCGTCGTGTAAATAATTTTCCCCTTAGCCTGGTTTTGGTTTGCCTGTTACACTGAGCCTTTTTCCTTCCACTTCCTGCCTCGAGCCTTTCGCAATGTCTAACCTACCCTCTACAAGCATAAGACAAGCTGCCTGTCCTTGAGTAAAGTTCAGGAAAAACATAACATCTAACTGACTTGCAATGGAATGAGGAAAGGTTCATCCGTTGCCGCGTTGGATGCGCAAATTCTAGTTTTCCGGGTGCTTTTCCATTTTCTTTCTGATTTTTATCGCAGCAAGCGCAGTTTATGCTTATATCGTCGCTGAAGTGTTGTAAAGTGTGTATTATAGCTGACCTAAAACGGTGCGATGCGCGGCACGCGTCAATGTGAACGCATACAGAGTTTAGAGATAGATTTTAGATCTTTTTTTATTTTTACAAAAAAATGTACACAAATAGATTAAGGATAGTGTTTAAATTAAATTTAATGTAAATTTTACTCTGGCTTGCCTGACTCTAAAACGCGTTCAACTACTCCTGGCTTGCGCTTTAACTGGCTTGACTGCTGACTGCTGAAATTTTCGTTAAGCTGCGCTTGTGAGAGTGTAAGAAGGATTGGTGGTGATTTTTGCAAAGGTAAATGTGTGTAGTACTAGTAGCATAGCAGTAGTAGAAGTAGTAGTAGTAATGGAAGTTGTAGTAATAGTAGTGTTCTGTGTCTGTATGTCCGTGTGTGTATTATAGAAGAGAGAGAGAGAGTACACGCTAGATTTGAGTGGAATTGCGCGGTGATGGTTTGCTTCATAGCTGGCAATAATAATAATGATAGGATTTTGGTTGCATCTCCATCACCGTGTTGTTGTTGTTGTTGTTGTTGTGGTTGCATTACAAGATATAGGGGAGAGAGTTGATTATATGCCCTTTTTGTTTTGTTTTCTTTTCTTTCTTTTACCATTTTTATTTATCTTCTTATTTATAATTGTGGTTGTTACAATTAAAATTTTTAAGTTATATGTTTTGCCTTTTTGTTTTTTTTTGTTTCTGTTTTCCTCTCAGCCGACTGTTCCTTTCCAGTTGTTTACTTTTTGTATTGTGTGTGTGTTGTTTTTTGTTGTTGTTGTTGTTGTTTGCAATAAGGATTTGCGTTTTGGAAATGAGAATTTTACCTTTTTTCTCTTTCTTTCATCTGCGTGGGGAGAGAGGGTGTGGTGTTGTGTTCTCTTTGTGGTGGTAGTGGTGGAGGAAGATGTTTTCTTTTTTATTCGTTTTTGCTGTTTCCTGTTGTTCTTGTTGTTGTTGTTGTGGCTTCGTGAATCTTTTACGATTTTTAGCGATGTGGTTGTTTCTTTTTTGATGTTGTGGTTGCTGTTGCTGTTGTTCCTGTTGTAGCTTTTTGTTTGATGTTCTTCTTCGCAAGCGGCTCGTTGTTGCTGTTCTTCTGCGCTCACAATATGCTCATTTCCACTTTCGCTTACCCACCACACTGTCTCGCATGTTTGTATCGTATTTTGCCGTGTTATGCTTTAAATGTTAAATTTCATGTTTATCGTTTTGCTTTACTTTGCTGTATGTTTTGTTGTTGTTGCTGTTGTTGTTGTTGTTGTTATTTAATAACGCATTTGTATCTTTTCCTTCCTTTCTTTTAATCATCATCATATGCATGTCTCCACTTCCACATCCCACGCTGCATCCTCATCATCTTGTTCTTCCCTTTTAAATCCATATCGATAGCGTTGCGCAGCTGTTGTTGCGCGTGGCTACAGTCTTCTTAATAAACAAATAGAAAGGCGCAATGTATCGACCTGTAGCTCACTTCGATGTCATCATAGTTACGAATTCTGGAAAAAAATAGTGAAAACAAACAAAAGAAAAACCGAAAAATTAGTAGTGCACAGTAGAGTAGTAGCAATGAGAATGACGTTAAATGAGAAATCACCAACACAACGAGCGAACCATATAGTTGGGGGGGTAAATGATTAATGAAATGCATAACTGCTTCTCCTAACGAAAACCGTGTTTTACGTAAGAAGGTAAATTAAATTAAAGATAATAGAACATACTATTCTACCGACATACCCACACACAATCTACCACTTTGTTTTCTACTACCGAGGAGTATGGCCAGGTAATGATCTACACACAGAAGGCGTACAAGCCGCCACCGCCGCTGCCGCTGTTGTTGTTGGCAATTGTTTGCACTGCCTGGTAGAATTCATTAATATATTCCATTCCTCCAACGCGGCTCATGCACTTGCCGTGCAGGCAGCTACAAAAGGGTGTAAAAGAAACGTCCCGCTGCCGTCGTTAACTCGCATTTGCGCCGTGCAAGAGCACAGCATTCCACCATTTCGTGGCGAATGCTTGCCGCACCGGCAACCGAATCGAAATGGCTTATGTTTTTGGTACTTTTGCTTTCTCTTGAGGGAAGGGCAGTGTGTAACTTGCACCAGAGGATTCCAAAAATGCATTAAATAACATGAGCCGCAAGTTTTGACTCGCTGCTCTGCAAGAGCCATGTGACATTGAGTATAAAAATTCAATAACAAACTAAACAAGAAACAAATGACAATAAGATCTATTCCTCTAAAGCAAGATGAGTTTACATGAGAAACGGGTTTGAAAATGGCAAACGCGCTTTTGACACATCATCCATCTATCCGCGGCTCAACTTTCTCTCTCTCTCTATCGCTCCTAGCAGCGTAATACGTATTATATTATTTCTATCCATTTTAGAGCATAAAGCTCCCAAACATATTACTATAGTCCGATAGGCAGGCAGCCCAGCCCACCACCACGCGTCATTCTCCATCCAGACGCAAATATGAATAACTGTGGCCAAATAGCCAAATAACCGCAGTATTATCTTTATTATGGTTGTGCCGGTTGAGTTGAGTTCGTTTTTCCATACGAGTGTGTGAGTGTGTGTGTGTGGTTGAGCGGTTTCTTGTTTCATTTTTTTTTACATCATACTCCGCTAGTCGACTCGGTTCATACGTATATCCCTACCCTATACGTGGGTTTTTATTTCTCCTCATCATGGGCTCAAACGATTATTTACCGTTTCAAACAAGGTTCTGGTTATAGTCAATGTCACTGATTTGTGTTAGACAGCCGTTCCAGATCCCGGGCATCCCTTTCCTGCGCAAATGTTGCTGCCCCACGAAGGGACGGACGGATGGGAGTAAAATTTTGCGCTAAACGTTCGTCACCTTTGCGGTGAAGGAATCCGAGCATGCATCATTGTACCGTAGAGAAGGCGAGAGCGCCGCCCGTGTGCATTTATTGCAGCGAGTGAATTATTCTCATTGCAGGAGTTGAGCACCATAGAGCTCGTACAGAGGCTACACACATGGCAGATAAATCTCGAATACATACAACCATGTAAACAAAACAAACCCCATATTACTCGGCCGAACTACTCTATCTCTCTCTCTCCCTACCAAACCACCCGCCCGTTGATAAAACCGCCCATTTGGGTGCTTCTTTCCTGGAAGATTTTGTGTGTTTCAGCAAAGGTGTTTACACCGCTATTTGTACAACAAGATTTGGGGCCATAAACAAATCGTAAGGCGGAAGTAATCCAAGTCCGGTTGTGCATGGCGTTTAGTAAAATAGCAACGACTCCTAATTGTGTGGTTTAAGAAGTAAAGCAGCACTAGGAACTTTGTAAGGAGCTGCATAATTTCGTTTGACGACAATATGGCGACATCATGTCTAAGAAATGATTTATTTAATCATCGCTTGTTTCCCTGAAATATACTGCAATTTATGATGTTTGTTAAACATCAATTGATTTGCAAATACTCAATAAAGTAATCACACCAATATACTTCAGCAAACCTGATCAAAAATTGCACTCAATCATCAACATACGAAAAACTGACCAATCTCAATGTGCCACACACCAGCAATACAAGGGGTACCGTACCGGTTCAACCATTTTTTTTTCTAGCAAATGATCTCGTGATTTGCTTATAAAAAGAACCATACGTTCAGCACCACCTTCACCTTTCTTTTTTCGCTCTGTTTACACCGAACAAGGTCAAATGTTCACACCATCCACAACAGGCACAGAGGCAGGGTGGTGGTGGTGTTGGTGGTGACGGTGCGCGATATCAAAAGATCTCACACTCAAAAACCAGATCGAGTTCGATTCGGTAAAGATCAACGATCGGGGGATTTTTTTTGTGTGTGTTATGCTGTAAATCCCCACCGCGTGTTTTAGTCACCCTTTAGCACCCTTTTGTGTGCGGTAAAGAACATGCAAAATAACAATCGTCATTCTCTTGTCAAACCGAGTAACGAGTGGGTGTCCTCCCCCCTTCACCCTCTGTGCCTTGATTGATGAGTAAGCGTGAGTTATTCAGCCATTCTCACACATCCTATACCTAAAGATGAGAACAACGCCAACGCCACGCCATCTGATCACTCGTGACAGCTCAGCACCAATGAACACACACACACGCCATATGGGAACAAAAAAAACACCTACATACGACACTATAAGTGCATATAGTTTGAGCGTTAACCAACACAATAGTTCACGAATTGAAAGCCTCAACAATGTCGTCTTTCTATGCACGCTTGCGGAAGGAATAACAAACAATGTTGAGTTCACATGTGGCACACGATTGAGTGAGCATTATTCACGACCACAGAAGAAGGGTTGGGAAATTGTTTCGAGAAAATGGTACATCCGCTAGAAAAAAAAAGCGTACTTAACCAATTGAAATGTATATCATCATTTATAGCATCATCAACAAAATTCCCAAAAACCATTGCCTACGTAAGTATCGTATCGCTTCTAGAGGGTTATAAAATCATTAGGATGTATTACGATGGTGCCAAACGATGCAGGGCCTTATTTTGCAAAGATTCCTTCGTTCTACCTCTTCTATCAGACCGTATGCTTGTGAATTTAATACTACTAATGGCTCGATTAGGTGATGCATAAAGTATCGTATCTACCTTCACAGGAAAGTCATATTCTTTCCCTCCATTCGTGGAAAACTGCAGTGTATGCACTGTCGCTCAAATTTATCACCATGGGCTGTCGGTGGTGATGCAGTGTCAAGGATAATCGCATGCTTTTCGCATACAACAATAAAAAGGTGTTCTGCTGGTGCAATGTTCCATAAGGATACCGGAGTGGCTTGCATGCAGCAAGCACGCAATTTGATCACCTCCTCACATGTTTCAAACCAATTTGAAACGGTACTCCAGCAAAACTGACGAGTACGAATGGGTATGGGGGTTAATCCAGAAACAAACATACAAGCAAATGTCGAAAGCAGCACGAGCACTCCAAATTCTGAGAGATTGTAAGATTTACCACATGAAAACTAACATGTTTCTTATCCATTTGGCAAGGTCGAGCAATACGACCCCAGCATAACAATGTGTGACCATCTCATGACCGTCCATTTATTACACTGCCTTCGCTAATATTTTTTTAAGTCGTCCAAACAGGACCTTCAACTCAACCAAACTTTCCTTCTTCCTGTAGGGAGCTAAACAAAACAAAGGGGAAAAGGCAACGTTGCTATTGTATGCAGTGGCAAACACGGCATGAAGGCAACGAAAATTCGCTCGTACACATCAAAGCTTTGCTGCCTTTGGTTCGCTAGCTACAGAAGGCGTCGGTGGTGCCGAACACAACTTGCATCTGAAGGAATCACCACAAAGTATGTCTCCCCCCTGAGCGCAAGTGAATGGTAAAGTCAACAACGAATTGAAATGCAGCTTTCAACAATCGCTCTTGATGTCCACTAGCCCTGACGGAGATCGTAAGCCACACATGAACACGGGTAAAGCAGTCGGGCGTTGCTGAGGGTGGGGGTGGGAGAGACGGGGAATGGTGCCCATCAACCTGAGAAATCAGATTCTCAAATTGAAAAGAGAACCTTTTGCCTTCTTTCAGCGGACGTGTGGCGCGCGCGCACTGCGTTTTTCAGCTGCACGCTCCTCAAAACACACAGCTTTGCATGTTGTCACCCACACTCCTGAAAAGTAGACGGACCCTAGAGTTGGAGGGAAAATTTCACGCAAGTAAGGCGCAACGATGCGAATCGGACGCAAAAAAAACCCATAAGGGGCCGTGCACTATGACCCTGGTAACATGATGATGGCGCAGTGTTTTTTTTTTATCACATCTCTCTCTCACAGGACAGCGGAGAGACGACACGGGTAAACTACTGCCGCCTTCATTCCAGGAGGCCGCATACCACCACCCAATCCCAACGTGTATCGATCAAACGCGTTCGATTGATTTGCACCGCCTAAAAGCCGAAACAAAACTTTGAATACAACCCCACCGACGACACCGGTGTGTGGGAAGGAATGATTTTAAATCAAACGACATTGTAATGCACCGCTTGCGTTTAACCGAGCTACGTCCTTTCCTTACTTACGCGTCCTTCTCTCTTCATCCCCCTTTTTTTTGTTGGACAATTAACAAGCAAGTGGAAAGCGATCGAAAAAGAAGCAATCACTGTACGTACCTTCATAATTAACCTGGCCATCGCCATCTATATCGGCTTCACGGATCATCTCATCGACTTCCTCGTCTGTTAGCTTCTCGCCCAGATTAGTCATGACGTGGCGCAGCTCAGCTGCCGAAATAAAACCGTTGCCGTCCTTGTCGAAGACTCGGAATGCCTCCCGGATTTCCTCTTCACTATCCGTGTCCTTCATTTTGCGAGCCATCATTGTTAGAAACTCGGGGAAGTCGATCGTGCCGTTACCTGTGAAAGAGCGCGTGTAATACACAAAACAAAGTTATTGATTTGCCTTTTCGATGGGGTTTCTTTTAGCAACGCTGTAATGATTAATATTATAAAATAATCGATAAAGATACCAATTTGGACACCGACTTTAGCATAGATTTTCAACAAAAATATAATCTAACCAATCCACGAGCGTGCGTTAAGTTTTGTGACACTAGAAGTTTCTGTTATAAATGTTGCGCCTAAAAGTATGCAATCTTCTTTTGTTACATGCATCCGCAAAGGACTGTTGGAAAACGCACATGGATTAAACGCTTATAAAATTTACTATCAATAAAGCTGCACATAATGTAGTTATCTAAACATTTATTTTAAACACACTTATCAGAAACATTAGTTTCGACTGATTTTTTTTTGTAGTTTTTTTCCCCCATCATGCTTCACATAACAACTACACGCAAAAAAATAGCGCAGAGTTTGTATATCCCTTCGTGCAGGGGAAAAAGTGAAACTACAGCGTGACAACGTGCATTTCAGCACGAACGTGTTCACGTTTAATAGTTCATAAAAATACATGTGAGACGGGTCGGAAGGGGGAGGAGGAGGCGAGAGGGGGAGCGATCCTCGTCCATATTTTCTCGCCGCGATTGAAGCTTACAAACGCGCACACATGTGGTCGCCAGATTGCAGCATTTCATGCACGCTTGCTACGTTCTGTTTTTGTTTGATGATTTTTGGAGTGTTTTCAAACACGGAGCTGCCGCCGACCGCCGTTTGTTTTTGGGTAGTTCACGTAGCGGCCACCGCGACAGTGCAGCTGCGAAAATAGGCACAAAGTCTGCGAAAATAGTCAGTCACTTAACAGATGAGCGTATGTATATGCAATTCCATTTACCCGTACGCATTCATACGTAAATGATATCGAAAGTAAAATAAATCCGTTTCGTGGGAAAAACATGAACAACGTTAAGCTTTCATTATTTAGTGGTGTTCCTGCCTCAGAATCAAAGCGATGAAAGTTACATGAGAGATACAGTAATAGCACCACGTTTGGGGTTCACAAAAATATTGAACAAAGCCCAGGACTTTTCCCGCAGGAATTTACGTTACTCGGAACCGAAAACCAGGGCAACATAAATAAACGAAATTTATGCGTGGAGCCTCGTAAAGTTCTCCAGGGCTTTGCGTTGTTAGATATGCGCAACCAACGCAACCATATTGCAGTGTAAAGGAAAGCACAGTGAATATTTGACGTGCTAGTGCGTAACGTTGGGTGCGTAATGGGTGTTAACATAATACGGAGAGTAGCTTCAGAAAAGGCATCCCCTATTACGCCGCCTACCGACGAACACGGTTGGGGAACACTTCATCGAAATCGAAAGAAACTTCAATGGGTAATGTGTGTTCTCCCGGTACAATACGAACGATTTTTTTTTTCGCTATCGATTTTCCGATTGCTTGAGAGGGGAGGGATTGGGACCAAATCACAGTTTCTTTACTAGGCCCACTGTATATATGGAGACCCCCTGACTACGCGAGGGTACGACCAATTTCGGGCGTTGCTAGAAGGTGTTTTTTCCTTGAAATATTAATGAATGAGAGTGGGAACCTGATTATGTTTTCTTTTACAACAATACACGCTCTCTTTATTGAGGGTAGGAGGAAGGAAGCAGAGAGAGAGAGAGAAAGATGCTAGGTTTCTTTTCTTTATCTAAATACGATCAATATGTTCCACACTAAAATGTCTGCACACCCAATTGTAAAATCAACACTTACACCGATAAGCGAATTTATTTGCTTACGTAACAGTTACCATAAAGTCTATATTCTAATGTTACATCGGCAAATCGTGTAAAAAAGGGAAACAAAGCAATTTCCTTTGAAAGATAAGCTTCCTTTGTACTCGATGATTTAAAAACATTGCTTGAAAAGCTTTTGAAGCAACATAAAATAGCAACATAGTCTCACTGAAAGGAGTCCAATCTGATTTCTAATCCCTATATGAACGTAAAATTGCGTTTCGTGTCCTGGGTTTACGCGTCGCTATCGGGGATAGTAGTGATGGTGGTCGATAGCAAACATTTTGCAGGAAATACAGCAGCACCGACAACCAACGCGGTGAATAAAGCACGTCCTCGAAGCGGACAACAACCCGAAAGCAAAGGACACGACGACAGCGCGTAGAACCTTTCAAATGAAGTACCATCGACGACGATGACGACGACGGCGACGACGACGTCGACATGATTGGCAATAGAGGTCACAGATAAAAGAGTACCGAACGAATAAGGGACGTAGCACCAATCCTCCTTCTCCCGCCAGGACGATTGCCTAAAATAGTGAGCCACACGCCCTCACTCCCGTCAACAAAGTTTCCCTGCCCATGGGCCCATGAAATCCTACCAAAAGCGAGCTCTCATACACCCCGAAACCAAAAATGACCTGCTCCTTTCCTTCCAATCCCGTACAGTGAATGTGTGGTGGTGTATTGGTGTGTGAATGCCTTGAACTCATTGCTGCTGTTATAAGAACTAGCTGTAACGAGTTACCAAGACCAACACTGCGGGCATCACTCCACTTTGGTTTTCCCATGGCAAAACTATCATAATGGCGTGCGCGCCGGTGAAAACTTACATGGGACAGAGCGAGCCCAGGTATGGCCGTGGTGGCAACCAATAAGGGAACCTTCGAAAATTTATTGTAATGTGTTTCGTTCGTATCGTGCGATACAGTGTGCCCAAACGGTCGATTGATGGCGAGTGGTGAAGCGCTTCGAGATTTTTATGTCAAACTGGCGTGATTACGAGCGAGCTCTTTTGGAAGAGCTACAGTAAGGACGAAGTAAAAAAAAAAGGAAAACCACACCATGATACTGATGACGGGGTTTATGATCGTGTGTCCTACGTTTTGTTTTTTTTTTTTGCTTCGCAATGTCCTGTTTGCTATGCTTGTCACTGTTCACCTTGGTATGCTGATTCCAAGGATTGATAGGAGAAAACATGCTTAATCCGACCACCACGTTGGAGTTTACTTCTCGAATGTGTATCCGCCGTCGTATGCTTCGTATGTTCGTGCATATATTTTATATCTTCGATTCAACTAGAAAGACGCAAATGGTTCTTTTTTTTCGTTCTCTATATGCTCTATCCAACCATAAAATAGCTGATGGGACACACACAAAAAGTTACACAACCAATGCGTAGCTACGACTCCTCTGTGTCTCATGGTAAAGTTCACCCGCCTAACTTTAGTTGCAGGAATGGAAAAGAAAAACCCCGAAACTAGAGTCCATAAAAATACTTTTCCTCGACGACGCACACGAAAAAAAGTTCGTGTTCAGCGGCATGCATGTTACGTTGGACGGGTAATAAATATTATTCATTGTACGAAATTTTCTATGGTAATCGGACGCACAATAGTCAATGCAACACACAACGTGTATCGCGTTGCTGAAAGGTAAGAAATATGTTACAAGATTGAAAAGATTGCCCAGTATCTTCAACCTCGGCTTGATACACGTAAATCCCAAACAAACTTTGCGACGATTTACGAACGTGTCATGATGATGAGGGTGGTGGGGAATAAGCACCTTTGCCGCGAAATCCTTACAACGTGAGACGGATACATTTTTGTTCCACAACACGGTAAGCTTTCTCTGAAATTGGCAGGAGCGGACAACATCAGCATGTATGTGTCTGTGTGATCGGAGCCACTATCGCCATAAATATCATTCTATTATCCCTTTTCCATATTTACTACGCTCTTTTCTATTATTTACGACTCACAACTTACAGTCATATCTGTCTCTGGGCTTTTCTCTCACATTTATCTTCATCGGACATTAACAATAGTTTCGGGGTGCACCGTGATTAGATGAAAGATACAAGTTAGTAAAAATAGTATGTAAAATTTGTGTGAAATAAACAATAGCAGAGAGCTTTATCCCGGCTTTGGTCTGGGGAGCAAAGGCAACTTGCATTTTCGTGTATTTCTCATAAGCTCAAAGTTATGCACGAACAACTGAATTGTAGTTCAAAGCCCTTTCCCGTCGACGAATGTAGTCTTCTTTGCCATCGATGCGCAGAAGAATGTAGGAAAAAACTGAAGCATAGTCAAATCATTCGTTACCATCATCACCATGAGTGAACATGAAAGAAAGAATTTTTATAGCAAAGTACCACCATGGTGATCGGCCCGGACACGGACACGCTTGAGAACTATTCCGTCCGAGATAGCAGCTCGTTTTATTGCAAGCATTGGCTGGAAATAATATTCAAGAGAGCGCAACGATCCAGAACGTGTGTCCAAAATGGCATTCCGTTTCGCACAAAGTTTTTTTTTTTTCATTTCCCGTTTTATGTCGATCTCGGATGGTTGTGCAATAAGAAATTCCAACGGTTCAAAAAACCATCCGCACAACTGAAGCATTGTCTTTGATATCGGACAAGCAAGCAAAAAAACATGACATCTTCGTTCACCCCAGAACGATAAATGACATGGGGGTAGCAGGCACACGTGACCTGGTACGGAAGATGACGAAATTGAGTGGTTTTTGATTATCTTATTACGGCAAAGCGTTTACTACAAACTTTGGCCCCTTCTCGGTCCCAGGAGTAACTCTCTAGCTTCTTCGGCACAATGTAAGGCACAAAAAAAACGCATATCGAAACAATGCGCGGACGTATGCGATAAGATAATGTTGATGATAAGCAACCACGCCAGCAGCAGTTCCCCTGGTGGATCTTGATCTTGAGCGCCCAAGATACGAAAGCTAGTAGTAGAGGAGGTCGCCTTTACACGGTAGGCTCGAGAGGCAAGGGAGGAACTCGCTATCGGCACTGTTGCTGTATCTGCTGATGCATTGACGTAATCCAAGTGGGCAAGTGTGAAGTAGCCATGCGTACACACATGCAAGCACACCGCACAAAACCAACCACTTGTTCCGCCCACGTACATAATGACCGCGGCACGATCACACGCTCTTCTTCGGCTGGAAAACGAAAATAAAATCTAACACATATGAATTTTGCTCCTGAGGGATTTTAAAATTTCTATCCAAAGACAAGCGTAATTGCTTGTTAGCTAGGTTTTATGCGTACTTTACAAGCCTCGGTTTCCATACGAAACAAAAAAACGCGCGGCTAGTTAATTCTCTATAATATGAAATAAGCATAAATTTTAACAAAATTGCTCCCAAGTTGCCAAACCAAGCATTACCATCACGCGGGGAAAGGTGTTTTTGCACGTTTCTTTTTGCTACTGTTTGCGTGATATACTCGATTACGAAAGTACGCACCGTGTTCGTTGCTTCTGCAGGTCAGGGGAACAGAAAAAAAAAACAAACACACGCATTTACGTGTTGCGAATTTTCTCTGACCTGTACGAGGCGACGGTGATCCTGCTAGCCTTAGCTATTTATTAAATCGCTTCCGAAACCGGCATCTGTGGTGTACGGTGGGGTTAGAAGTAGGTACCACAATCAAGAGCCAGACGAAAAGGTCTGGATTATGATGGTGATGGTGGTACGTGACCACCCGTGAGCACCTTTTTTCACGTACCACCATTGATTCCGCCGAGATTGTGCAGTCGACGACCAGGTTCAGACAATTGGTTGCAAGGTGTGGGGAAATAGGAAACCGTCGGGGAAAAAAATAGTATGAACCACAAAGGACACACAAACCCCACGCACACACACGTTTTAATCTACCCCCCCCCACCCCCCTCTTGAGGATAGGAAACAAGGTCCAAAAGGTCCTTCCCCCTGTCGCAGATCGACGTGTCGCCATCGTCAAATGTTTGCTCCGTTGTACCCGTGCATCGTAAACACGTTCCGGATAACCTGCTTTTTCCATTGCGTGGTAGTTGTTGCTGCGGTAATGGTTATCATTTTTCCTCCACTGCAAAACCGTTCATTTGCTGGTATAAAAGCATCATGTAATCTTGGATTGGAAAAAGAAGAAACATAAGTATCCGGACACGTGAAGGAATAGGCGATAAGCCGCATGAGCCATTGCTCCACGTCCTCTCAATAAATAAGAGACGACTGCTGAACGACAATGGCTTTTGCGGATGGAGAACAGTTTAAACATTTATTGTAGAGATGTCTGTATTAAAATTTGATAAACAATTTGGCCAAAGCCAGTACAATTTAATCGAATGCAAAACTTGAAACGTTGCATAGACTGGTTTAAAAAAAAACTTTTGAAGTAATAGTAAACCCGTAATTTATTTTCAAAAGTAGTGTCAGCGTTGCTTTCTTTTACGAGAACGTTTCAAACAAACATAATCGTGCGCACCAGAATGTGTACACACCCTTTATAGGCTCATAATTTACATTTTGAATTAATCAACCCTTCTCTCCTCATAGCGTGTGGTAGCCGATTTCTCCCAAGAACAACCGGGTACGCCGGGACCACTGCACACACACACACACTGGAGTCGCCTGGTGCTTATTATCTTCAGGCTGAGGCTGTTAAGTCTAAAGACGTGTCCGTCGGGTACGGTTGTGTGCTTGAGCGAATAATTGCTCTAAGTCATATTGCACAATGCAACTCTCATTGAGGTAATGGTAGGTTAGTGCAGTTTATTGTGTGGTTTGGACGCTCCAGTTCCCATTGTGTACCGGCGATTATACCGACTCAAGACTCAAGATTCTCTTTAAGTACACCACACACGCAAGCAAGAAAGTCGAAAGCTTTTACACTCCAATCTACAACTAAGAATAAAAAAACATCCACAAAACGGATGGTATTATTACTTGAAACCACTTTCCGGCAAACGAATGCATTTATAATTGTGCTCGATAGGTAGGCTTTCGATAGTTTCGTTTTAATCGTGCCCTTGCTTCTTAGAAAAAATAAGGTTTTGTTTAATCGTAATAAAGAATGTACATTATTCCATCGAGCATCGCGTTACTCATGCGTCAAAGCCCCACACTGTTGTTTGTGGTCAGGCCAAACAAGACCGCCTATTTTTCACACCACAACAGCAGCACACGGAATCGATCTTGATAAAGTGTCCTTTTTCGTGCAACACAGCACCACCCTTACACCACCCTTCCCCGCCTTCATGTCGACGATAATGTTTGATGGTAAAAGGTTCTCTTACGTCCGCAAATAAATTGACGTTCCCCGCGTAAGCCAAAAAGCTGACAACAAGCCCAAAAAAACGTGCCAGGAGTCCTGTACTTCACCATAAAGAGACTAATCTACTGACAGTGCGGCACACTGCTACCACA
Organism: Anopheles punctulatus; assembly: GCA_000956255.1. Classification (NCBI taxonomy): domain Eukaryota; kingdom Metazoa; phylum Arthropoda; class Insecta; order Diptera; family Culicidae; genus Anopheles; species Anopheles punctulatus. The sequence continues at coordinate 1,389 of JXXA01001795.1, read as the reverse complement.
CACGCCTCGTTTATCTATCGTTTTTCATCAAAAAGCTTCCCTCGTCACTGGGTGCTTGCTTGTGAATTTACAACCTTTCCTATATTTTACACGGGGGAGGAAGGTGATGTATTTTTATGCCGTTTACGAATCGTTCCACCCAGTTGAGGCAAGGTGATTTACAGCCTTGTTGCTTTTTTCACCACAACCATTGACAGCTTTTGCGGACAGATGCTACGCCTGGAGTGGGGCAGAAGCGACGAGAAACGAAAGACAAATCGGCTTTTGAAAATTGGAAACCATCGAAGAAAAAAAAACCCCCGAAAAATATTGGCTTCCTGGCGCTGCCGGGTCCCCTATTAAGACAAAGGAGCTTTGTTTGCGAGCTAGACGATGGTGGACGAAACGGACAACAGTACGGTTCCAAGGAAGGGCTGGAAAATCAATAGCTACCATTTTTCATGGTAACGTTTCTCGATAGGCTTGCGTGGATTATCATGAAACGGGTATAGTGTCTGGAACACCAGTACAGCAGCGCACCATTCAACAGAAAAGACCGACTGACTGTGTCTCGAAAACTCATTGGCCGTACAGCGACAGTTGGAACGCTGCCAGGAAAAAAAAGGAAAAGAACGCGAACGAGATTGTTGACAAGACGAATTCGACAAATGACAAACTCCTTGAAATCGAACAAATCGAAGGGGGGGGGTGGTTCTTCCGTTTTTCCGTTTTGAGGCGGACCACCGATGAATAGTGCCGCGAGTTTTAAGGGGGAAATGAATTTTTACTTCTTCGCTTCTTTTTATCGACCCAAACAAGCCGAGCCGGGGTGGTGGCACCAGTGGACGCTTTTAATGGGGCAACGATGGATAGAAGCTAATGCGATACACCCACCCACCCACGTCCAGCCCACATCGGAGTTCCGGGAAACCCACCACCGAATAGTATGCAGCTTAGCTCACAAGAAACAAGCAAGCAGGAAGGGCAAAAATGGAACAAGCCGGAATTCGACGCTAGAATGAGGCCAAAGCCATCATGATTAGATTGGAAAGAAGAAAAAAATGACGTCACAAACATTCCATCATGACTGTCAGAGTATCAGCTAGAAAAGAAGGAGCTAGATTTGTGGGGAATTTATTTAAAAAAATAAATAAAACTCTATTTCAAAGGGTTGAGCTGAGAACGTTGGTGGATCGTGTTCAGTTGTATGCTATGAATTTTTACTATCATAATGATGAGTACTTCTACCCTCCAGCCCGAACAATGGTTTTGGAAGGGATCCAAAATTGAAATTACGATACTTTACAAACCAATGGCTTAGTTCCCATTTTCAGCAGTAATTCTGAATGTTTTGACACATTGGAACTATTTTATTTTTTCAACGCTGATTGATTCTTCCGATCAATCCGA
>JXXA01001793.1:0-10768 GCA_000956255.1 Anopheles punctulatus | reverse complement strand
GTGATCATATTGTTTTGTCCACTCCTGTATGGAACAGCGAAACGGAAGGAAAATTTGTCAATAAATCGCTCGCCTTATCACTGCCACACGCTGCTTCCTCCACGGTGGTACAAATGCACACCCAGTAGTAGGTTGTACAGTTTGGGTGAATGCATTGGATCCGGCTCCAACTGTTCGCACCGCAGACGTCGGGAACTTTAACGATTGTCTTGGCGCGCCCTTTTCCGTTAGCTTTATGACGCCACTACTTCCACATAGCGCGCGTGTTGATAGTTGATAGGAACGCGGTTGCTGTGTGTCGATTAGAGGGACGACTGGTGGTTGACTTTTGATAAGGCATTACTGTGTGACCGTTGCACTGCAACTGCTGCAAGTTTCTGAAGGGAGAGTGAGAGGGTGAGGATGTTATTTTAGCGCCCTTCTGTAGATGGTGTGTGTTGTAATGAAACCCCACATAGAAACTCCTTCTCGTTGGTGTTCGAGACTAGAATTTGTTTGGACATAGAGGATATCCGTTCCTAAAGAAGGTGGCACGACAACTTCATTGCCAAATGGATCGTCCATGTGTCCAATAACTTTTAGCGGACGGTTAATTACCACATTTTAATTAACTCCAACACCATTTTTGGAACTGACGAGCTCCTATCAATCTTTGGCTCTTGTTTTCTTCGGGTGTTCTTAATGTATTCTGACGTAACAGTTTGTGTTTACGTCTAAAATGAGGATCGTATGTGATGGTCGAAGGCAATCGGGCAGCGCAACACGCCGTCACATGCTTGCCCTTTACAATGTTGCCAGCACGTTTCTAACATTATTTTTTCTTCTTCTTCCCCTACTATTCTTCCCTGCAGGAGCCACCAAAGAAATTGGAACGGCACTAACGCGCGTGTGCCTCCGGCATAAGGCGGTCGAGAGCCGCATGAAAACCTTCACAACCGCCATCATGGACTGTCTGGTGGTGCCTCTGCAGGAGAAACTCGAAGACTGGAAAAAGCAAGTGAACATTATCGATAAAGACCATGCCAAAGAATACAAGCGGTGCCGGGCGGAGCTGAAGAAGCGCTCCAGCGACACGCTACGCCTGCAGAAGAAGGCTAAGAAAGCGGCCGCCGACAACCTGCACGTGCTGGTCGAGTCCTCCATGCAGGACGTAACGTTGCGACGCTGCGAGTTGGAGGAGGTCGAGCGGAAGTCACTGCGTGCGATCATGGTCGAGGAGCGGACGCGCTACTGCACCTTCGTAAACATGCTGCAACCGGTGGTACACGAAGAGTGCGAGGTTATGTCCGAACTCGGTCACCTACAGGTAAATGCGACGGTGGTTAACGTTTAGAGTGCCCCACCCGGTTCTAATGCATGGATTTCTGTTCGTGTTTGCAGGAAGCCATGCAGTTGATAGCGATCGTCACGAAGGATCCCGCCCAGTTACCGCAAGCGTCCGAAGAGCTGATCCTCGAATCAAAGGCCAACATTAGCCTCTATCCGGACTCACCCGGTGGCTCCAACTCGCAGGGTGGCTGCTCAAATTCGCTCGGTTCACGTAAAAGCTCCGTCTGCTCGATCAGCTCGATCAACAGCAGCAGTAGTGGATCCCCGGGCCATCATCAGTTCCAGCGATCGTTATCGCAGGTATGCATACTCGAAGAACCGCGGAGCGAGCCTCATTTTAGCTCATGTTTGAGTGTTTAACGATCTCTCATCGCACGCTGCTTTCTATAGAGTGCATGTTTTACCGTTGTTATTAAATGCAGTGTTTGTTTTGTGTATAGAAAAGCTCATATAGTTTGTTGCTATAGCATATTGCATCGATTAGAACCATTAAAAAGAACAATGGATAAATTATTTTGACGATTTTTTTTACATGTAGTATGGCAACTTCTGTTATAGATTTCATTAAATATCATCAATTTTAGTTTTACCGTTTACATTGTTCCTTCAGACTATTGTCATGTTGTAATTATTCCAAAATCATTTGTCTTATTGTGTTCATTTTTATTTAATTTTGGTATTTTCTATTTTCGTTCTTTTTCCGTTCCATCTTGTTTATTTTTTTTAGTACTCCCCGGCGATACGTTTGAAACCAGGCGAATCAAGCGATAGCGGCTTTTGCTCTTCACCAGCATTAACTTCGCAGGTTAAACACCTTTGTTCCAATTCTAGACACATTTGTTTTCTTATCCGCCCTATAAATTACGGCCTTATCACTCGCTGTTTCCATTTTCGGTTGGCTCATGTCCATGGTTTTTATTAATTCATACGATCCAAAATCCTGTCTTACACAGGCATGTAATACTAGTTTATTTTTTTTTATTGAGTATTTTAAACTGACGTATGTTTCTGTTGATTTTTATTTGTTCTATGTAAATTTTGGTTAAAAAAATTGATGTGTGCTTTTTCCTTGTAGCTAACCGAAGAAACAGCTTGTTGATTATTTGTTTGCGTATTTTAGTGTTTCTGCTGGGGTGATCGCTTGCACTCCAGCCGTGGTGAAACAATGAATTGATAAGAACAATCCTCGGTTTTGCTTTTCCGTCTATTTTTACTGCTCACTCAGGCCTCCACTTTAGCTAGTCAGTCGCATGCGGTGTCAACGTGGCCACCGCACACGCAAGATGCAACGTCAACCGTTGACCGTCCGCACACGATTTCGTCCGCCTACGAGAAGGGCCACCAACGACCCGCCCTGACTGTGTACACCTTCCAGAGTCCGGAAACGATCGCCGAAACGCAAAAGTCTCCGGCCAATGTCGCTTGCCGGCCTCCGCTACCAGTGGTATGTGCCAGAAGCAACATGCAATAAAAAAGATCTAGAAACCGATCCTAATCGTTTTTTTTTCTTTCTTGCTTCTCGTAGCGCTGTTCCTCACTGGAGAGGCCACTCTCAACGACTTCCGTGAAAAATGCCAACCCCAATGTTCCACGACAGTGTCCATCGCCGATTCCAGCGCACATTACCAAAGGTAGTGTTTATGTTTCGATAATTTTATGGCTACAGTGATTTTTCTACTTGCAATCAGTTCTCGGTTCGGGTATCTTTTCTATGTATTATTTCTGATTGTTCTGATTATTAATTGATTCAGGAGGATTTAGATTTAGAAAAATCTGCATCAATGAGGTTAAATTGATGTTCCTGACAAAAAAAAACTCTACATCAAACCACAGATTTTCAAAACTTTCACACAGAACGTTTTTAAAAATCAACTTGGCAAATGAAATGAGAAAACATATTTATACATAAAAATATATCTTTTAAAATATATGCATTGAGCAACCCATTGTACGCAGATAGATCACTATAGTCGCATCACTGATATTCAACAGACTAAAAGCCAAGACATTAGTAACATCCAAAGTGTGCAATGGTTAGACCAATTTGAAATTTTGACAGTATCTCCCCGTGTTAAAATCTACTAATCTGAACCTTGGCGGAGGTCCTAAAGAGCGATGCAATCCAACAAAAAAAATCTTCCTCCATACTAATGAACACACAAAAATCGAACATTTTACAGAACACCCGCAACTTCAGCCCACCTACGTCAATATGACGGAACTGGCTTCGATGGCTGCTTCTAAAACTACTAACAACAGCAACAATGTTAACAACAACAACAACCTACACCAACACACGGCAACCACCGGTGTCAACAATGGCGGCGGTAGTAGCAATTCGATCAATAGTGTTCCGGCTTCGGCGGCGGCGGCGGCTACTCCCGCTTCCCTGCAGTCCCACTCACACGCCCTATACCAGCAGCAGCAGCAACCGAACTCGCCCGTGCTCTCGTCCGCGTCGTCCTTGATTTCGCCCGATTCGAACGCGACGAACGCCATCAGCTCGCCGGATGTGTCGGCCTGCAGTACCCAAACGCCCCAAAACACCCCCCAGACGGGATCGCCCGGTACGCCAAACTACAGTGGCGCGGCGAGCGGCGCTGGTGGCACCATCAACCTCGGGTTCCGCAGTACCACCCCATCCTCCAATGCCGGTACGGCGGCCGTAACACCAACCGAAAGTAATATTGACACTTCCTCCAACCATACGATCACGATCGACGACAACGAGGAGCCGTTTAACACCAGCACCTCCGCGTCCGCAAACATAACATCTACCACCATCAGCACTAGTTCCGATACTACCACCACTACTACCACTACCGCAACTAGCTCTACTAACAAACCTGCTCCCGCTCCCCAACAACAATGCTCCGTAACCGTGGCCGGCACTGGCGGCGCACCGGCGAAGAGCGTGCTCGATAAGGATAAAGATATACTCAAACGTACCGGTTCAGTTCTAGAGAAAACGTCCATGTTCGAGCAACAGATCAACAACAACCAGCTCCATCAGCCACCAGTGGTACAGCAGCAGCAGCAGCAGCAGCAACAGTTGAGTGTACCGACATCTCCAGCTGCTCTCTCGACACGCCACAACGACCCGAACGCACTGTACGGACGACGGACGAACGAAGAGATCTACAAATCTGCCGGCCAGTTACTGCTGGATCGCGATGCAGGTAAGCCGATTGAGGGATGCGATATACATTTCCGACGCCACCCCTCTTCCAGCTCCCGTGTCCTTTTCTTCCACCCAAACTTTCTTTCTATCTTTGTACAGAAACTATCAACTAACAAAAACTATAGCGTAAACGTTTGTCGACGTTGCTCTTTCCCACCGCGTCGTCCACGTGTTGCGAGTCCGAAGCTGTCGATAGCTTGCATAATAGCATGTGAAAATTATAGAATCTTGAACATTGATGTTATAAAGATCGTGAAACTCACAAAACAGAACACATAAAAAAATTGACAATTGACAATTGCATGAGACAATCCAAAGGATCTGAAAAATAGTAAAACAAGAATGTAGCTCACACCTGAAATAGTGCATGAAAAACGAACTTTTTGAAAATGACAGTAATCGCTCGCTTTGCATCCATATTCCGTGGTGCTTTTCGTTTGCCAAGTTTGTTATCAAATTTTCACATGAGTTTCAGTCACCGCCTGCTTTCAACTTCACGCTCTTTCATCTTTCACCTGCGCTTGTGTGCGTTTGCCAGTTTTTGTGTTGTCACTGCTCTACTATAATGCTTTTGTTTTTATTTCCTTATTGACACACTTTATCCTTCGTTGTTTGTTGTGTTTGTTGTGTGATTATGTTGTACTATGTTTAAACTGTTTTTGTTTTTTTTTTGTTTTTGATCTCTCGCTCTGTACCTCCTCTGTATGTATACATACACACCTACACGCTATGTTTATGTCGCTCCTGCTCCTGCTCATTTACGTTATAATTCACGCGCCGAATGCAATTGCACCCTTAAAACTGAACATCGACCAAAAAAAAATACGCTCACAAAAACGTTGTTTGCTACCAACACAAACTTATATTATGACGTTGTGTGTGTGTGTACGTTGATGTCACGCGCTGTGCACCACCCCTTCTGCGACACCGCTATGCGCGCTCCCGTGCATTATTGCCGCTACCAACGCTGCCGCTAAATGTTGCTGCTAATTACTACGCGCTGCAAATCTGGCAACTGGTGTTTATATGTGTCCGGTTATATACAAACGCACACGCACACGCAAATCCACCTAATCACCTAGACTGCATCGACAAGCAAACGATCGAAGAACTAAACAATCTGATTGGTGAATTAGATCTCTTTCAAAGAGAGCACGAAAACGCCCTGCTTGCTCAGCAACAACAGCAGCAGCAACAGCAACAGCCACACCAGCACTCGCGTCACCGTTTTTCGAACGGAAGAAACGCTTCCGATCCGCCGAACGATTCCGATTCGATCGTAGCGAACGGTGTGAATAATAATCACCACCATGGTGGTGTTGGAAATCAGCACTACCACCATCATCGTTTACTCGATGCTGAGGATGGGCTCCAGCTGGACCAATCGACTTCCGGTGGAGGTCGGCTACCGTCATCGATCTCTTCCAGCAACAGCAACCTCGATGAGTACTTAAGTAACCACCAGTCCGGCTCGATCGAAGAAACAAACGGTTCGATGACGAACCTGGCGGCAAAGTACAGCAACTACACCACGGCGACAGATACGAGCGACTATGGATCCGGTACGGGTCCATACCATCGAACCCAATACAACACCCCACACTCGATCGGTCTCGGTCTCAGCTCGTCCAATGCTGGATCCATCCAAGGGCTCGACGGCATTACGACCACTGGCTTTGAGAATCCTTCGTTCATGATGGAAAACTACTACGCCCAGAATCGCAGCGAAGTGGTTGTATTGCGCTGCAAGGACACCAGTCGCAACAGTCTGAACACCGCCCCGGACGATCTCCTTACCGGCAGCGGACTGATGCAGCTGAACGGTACGCCAATCGACTCCGGCGCCAGTAATGGTGGTCCGCATCAACAGCGTCTAAGCTCGTTCCGTGTCACCAACTCGAGGCCCGCTTCGCCCGCTCCCTCCATGAGCTCCTTTTTTGGTCTTACATCCCGTTCGCCCACCCCATCTCTATCGCTACCGGTAACGGCGAACTCGTCGCCACAGCATCACGGTGTCAATGGAAGCGCTAGCGAAACGAACGATATTTCCACCTCTTCGGTGCCCAATTCCAATCACAGTGCCAGTAGCAGCACGAACCCTCATCATCCCATGGCGGCGGCAGCATCAGCAACACCGTACGACGATCGTATCAATCGCAATAAACCCGCCATCACCCCGAGACCTGCATCGTTATCTGGTTTGTTTGTTTGTTTGTTTCACTTCATTTTTTCACATTACCACCACCACGTTCCCTTGAATCGCTCTCTGGTATCTGTACATTAATACAATTGTTTGAAGCATCGTTCAACTGCATTCTTTCTCATCTCATCCTCATTAACCTAACTTAATAACACATCTAGAATCAGCCCGGACCTCTTGACTCGCGATAGTATTGATTTATAAGCGTGGTTCACAAACAGGTTTCCATTACCGCTCTTTACCTTCTTTTTTACATTCGTTGATAGTTATATTGTGTCTCTTCGTTATAAAAGTGTGCCTTTTTTAATTGAAATTTATTTTGAACCTTTACCCTAATGTTAATTTGTTTTCATTGTGTTTAAATAAGTTACTGTTAGGGTTTGTTTAAAAAAATAATGGGAAACGTTTCCGATCGTCAACAGATAATTTATGGAACATGAAAGTGATAAACAATACTAAAGTTTAGTTAATTCAAAATTTTATAATATGAAAACCATTATTTCTATGTAACTGAATTTGAAATAAGGTCTAATTTATTATTACGCTTTCTTGCGATCGATAACTGTTATGAACGTTACCTTGGACAAGCCTTATAGACATTTGTGTTGTTTGCTAGACTGTTTTTCGTTGTATCATCGTTGTTCGTTTGACGGTTTGACACATCACGTTTGCTGTTTTTGCGTTCCATGTGCATCATATCTCACTGCTCATATTATCACCGATCGATGTTGCTGCCTCCATTTGCAATGCAATGTTCTTTTAGTATCGCCAAAAGCTCCAAACGGATCATCTAATTTCATACATATTCCCATAACGTCACACATATGTCTATAGTTTTTACAACATTCTGCATTGGAATGACTAGTCAATTATAATTTAACATCCTAAATCTCCGTTCTCTGTAGCTGTAGCAACTAAATACCGTGCTTTTAGTCTCCAACGTGTAAAATAATCCTTTCGATTATTGTACGACCAGAAATTCTAGTATAGACGAAATCGATTGGATTTGTATTTGCTGTTGCAGCTACAGCAACTGTACTTCACAGCCAACAACTAACCGCTAATTTGTCATCATATTGATGTATCATCCTCTTTCCAGGACCAACACGGGTCACCCGACGGGCATCTGTCAATACGGTGAAACCGCCTCCGCCCGTGCGGCGCAGCTCCAGCGTAACGCCTAGTCCTAGCGTAGGAACTGTAGGTACAGTACGATCGTGCGTTCGAACCAGAAGCGACTCACCGTGTTTTTTTTCGTTTTTTTTTTCGTTTCGTTGTCGATACAATTTCTTTTCCACAGAATTCCACCACCACCACCACAAATCTTGCCCAGCAAAGCCTAGCTTACACCTCATCAGAAAGTTTACCACCACCACCTGCTTATCTGTTAGATTCTGCCGCCGGAAGTTCACCTAGTAGTGCGTGTTCATTTTTTTACTTATTTATTTCCTTAGTTATAAGAGATATTGCCAGTGAATCGAAAAAAGTGTCTGATCGATAAAAAAAATTGAGCTTAATTGCGATCATTGATTTCGAAAGCTAATCAACACTTTTAAAGATATATGCATTAGTTAAAATGTGAAATTTTCATAATTTTCCATTGAACATTTAGCAATGAATATAGAAAGTAGAATACACATTTGCGTACATAAAATCGATTGGAAAACCTCTCTACTAGATCGGTAGGAAATGTGTACGTAATATGTTCAAAACTAAGAAAAAACATTCGATAGTATATATGCTGTAGTTTATAATTTACATAGCTCAACACGTTGTGGCGTTGCGCCATCGTTGAATCGTGTGGTCCTGTCTCATTCATTATCATTGCATGGCTCTAAGATGCACCAAAACTTCTCTTAGCATTTCGAAATATTGTGTTATCCTTTCCAGTGTTTCTACATTGCACAAGTATCATGAGAACCTTTTTCTACGAATACTTTTGGTGGAGGGTTGTATTATCTGTCAACTTCGAGTATATATAGTTTGCAAATCGAACTGTTACTTAAAACAAGCTGATAATTTCTTAAATTTTGGATCTTAACATTTGTTTACATATTTTGATTATTTATATTGTAACAACAAATTGCTGTACTTTTGACAGTAGTTTGATTTTTATTTTGTTTCTTGAAAAGGTTCTCTTGTAATGTAGAAACACAATATCAATCTTCCGTTCGTAAACAATCGGAAGGAAAAACATTTGTTAAGGGTGTTTTAAAAGTCATAATTTGGCTCAACAGCTCCAATCAACATATTTTCCTATTCTCTTTAACAATCCGCCAGTTTCAGGAAATGTTGCGGGCACGGTGAAAGCTCTGAATGAGATAAGGCACACACCAGCCAGCCCGGGTGTATTAAGAAGGGCTCAGCAGCAAAGTAATCCTCCCTCCGCTCAAGGATCTCCTACGGTAAATAGGCAGCGTTGATTTGCTTTCATTTTAACATTTCGTCATATGCAAAAAAAAACACTTTTCTCATATTTTTACTCATTAACTCTCGCCAGCAATACACCAACCTGTACGGTACATTGCCTTCAAAGCATAGTCACGAACATAGTAGTACCACATCATCTTCATCATCGCCCGCTGCTCCTTCTACGCAGCAAACACACTATCCTCCATCGCAACACCATCATCATCCTACTACTCCAAACTCATTCCATGCAACTGATAGTAACAAATCGGTACATCATCTTTATCATATTTAAAATATTGGATCACATTATTTCTGGTTGTAAAAAGATACGTAATAACTTTTGGTTGTTGATGATGAAGAACAAAATTGTTAAAACTGTGCTATTTATATCACAATTTACAATGTCGAAAATATGTGATTTTACGACCAGATTCTGTGTGTCTCATGCATCAATATTATTCAACATTTAATTTACATTCTTTTCTTTCCAACGCCCCTCAGCTATCGAATCGATCTCCGAAATCGAATCTTCATCAACAAGGTGGAATTTACGCACAACCGAAACAACTATCGACCATGTCCAGCTTCCGCACCTCAAGCCCGGGTAAACAGGAAATGGGTTGAAACATTGTATGACCTTTGCTAATTGTACCATTTTTTGCTGCAGGCCCCCAGAAACCGAATAGCAGCTTCCTCGCACAGCTAAACGCCAAGATTGCTCCTAATAAAACACCTCAGTCGCAATCACCTGTGCCCTATCAACAACAGCAGCAGCCACAGCAGGCCAATAGCTATGGTTACACCGCAGCTGCTGCCGCTCCATCTGGCAATGAGCTGATTTATCAACGATCCACACCGGTAGACCCGCGGGCATATAACAATAATCAGCAGCACCTACAACAACAGCAGCAGCAACACCACCAATATTACCAAGCGCAGCAGCACCAGCAACCACCACCGCATCCACCACGCGACGGTAAAAGCTCAATCTACTCCGCCTCTAATCAAACCTCTTCGCAGCAACACTACCAGCAACAGCACCAACAGCAATACTATCAGAATCAATACCCAGCGCAGCAGCACCAGCAACAGCAACAGCAGTTGCAATATCAGTCTCAACAGCCATACTATTACCAGCAGCAACAGCAGCAGCAGCATCAGCAACAACAACAACATCAAGCGCCTCAGAAATCGCAACAGTACGGTCACGCTTTACCGCCCACGGGGTCTAGTAGTGGTAGCAGTAGTAGTGCCACCATCGGTGGTGGTAGCTATCCTACGCAAAACATTTACGTCTCGACGAATCCTTTCGTCAGTTCCGTCCAAACGGCCCCGGGTGGTTCTGCGCCCGTTGGCAGCTATTCGCCTTCGTCTTTTGGCAAGGGCGTCAATCGTCACGGGGACGAAAGTGGAGGCGCTAGCGGCAGTAGTACCCCGAATCGGACAAGTAATTTTGCCTCTCTTCCTCTTCTGCATTGCGTCCGTTTGCTCTGTTGCGCTTTTCGTTTCATTACGTTTGTGTGTGCGTGCGTTTTATCGTCTCTTTGGTTTGCTGAACGATGCGCTTTGTTTTGAAATTTGTCATATTTTTTTTTTGGCTACATATTTTGCATTTATCTTGTTTATGTTGGTATCTACTAAAGAAT
>JXXA01001785.1:0-15322 GCA_000956255.1 Anopheles punctulatus | reverse complement strand
TCTACTGCATGGCAGCACGCACTGATTCGTCTAGCTCAAGCGGAAGAAGAGTTCCGTATGAGCGCTAGCCGATCACCACTAATACTTGAACGGATTAAGTATTGCGTGCACTAACCGCCATTACGTGTCCAGTGTCTCTGTGTGGTGTTCTGGGTTAGATGCTGGTGTAAGCTAATAACCGACCGTTCGTTGACAGGGCGAGATTGGTTCGATCGATTAATATCAGGTGTGTTGTGTGGCAAAAACTGCCGGTAAGAGTAAAAGTTACTAAGAGCCTTTTTTGCACAGAAAATCAAACGTCTTCCACTGTGAACTTCGTACATATTTACATTCTTTTTTTCTGACAGCTTGATGTTGCTGCGTATTTTTAGACATCAAATGAAACAAAATTTTAAATAATAAAAGAACCCACTGATATTACACCGTGGCTTTCTTGTCTCGTGCCGTCGAGAATAAGCGATAGAAAAAAAATCACCTTGAAATTATCGGATATCAACAACGCCAATGAGGTGTCTAAAAAAAACGCGTCGTCGTGAGGGCGGTCTGCAGCGCACGCGAAAATTATCACACTCTTTCAAGGTGAGCGCACTGGGGGAGCAGAATTGCACCCGAGGTGAACCTGTGGCAAGAACCTGTGCGCACGGAAAATAGGGCAAGGTTAGAGCGTCTCGCAGACATACGACGAGGAGCGCGCACGTACGACACATCCTGCCTTGTCCGATGCACTCGTCTGTGTGCCAGTTCGTCATCTATCTTGAAATGGGGCATTACATAGATCTCTTCAACACCGAAACGTTTAATAATTAAGTTATGATAGGTTAATAAAAAAGTCATTTTAAATACAAAATAGTAAAAGACGAGTCCCGAAACATCTTCGTGTGAATTGCGTGTACCCGAAGCAACCTTAACCCCTTCAAGAACCTTAAAAACCTTCACCTTCGGTCGCTAACCTACGTATACAGCGCACTGCCAGAGAGCAAGCAAGCGTGTTTAGGATCGATCCTCCTTCTGACGCAGCGCGCTCACCAGGAAGAACTCCGAAAAGCGAAGCGTATCCAAAATGCAACAAACAAACAACAAAAAACAAGCCCACAACACCGAAAATGCGCCTGCAGAAGCAGTCCGGCAAGTAAGGCGACAGTACAACAAACCCTCCCAAGGTGGGTTTTCGTCACGAGCAGTGTCCGAAAAGAGCAAGAACCAGGAAGGTTGCTCGCAAAACTAACCGAAAGGTGACAAAGGTAAACACAGGCGCAATCGAAAACAAACGGAGCGAGCAGGCCGCCGCCGGGGAGCACAAAAAAAATTGCATGCGAGAAGAAACAACAACAACAAAACCCACACACACGTACACACCCAAGCACACACCACCGCAAGAAGGTAAAAGGAGGCACGCAAAAAGTGTGCAGAGCGGTAGTAGAGCAGACAGGGGCGTGCGTGTGTGGATGCGAGTGCCTCGTCGAAGGTCATTCGGTTTGCAAAAAAAAAAAAGTAGATATAATAACAATAAAACATTAATCCCAAGCAAACCCCGCATGTTCATGCATGAACGTCACCACACATGAACGCACTGTTACCGCACAACTATCGATCGTAAAGGCACCATGGAGAAGACGAGTCATCACAGTGGTTCGGTTTGCTGGACGTAACATCAAGCACATCATCAGATTCGGATGCATCATCGAACTGTTGTGGTCATCTCCATAGCGTCCTTGGACGGGCATGTGATATTACAGTACAACAATCAAACCGAAGATAGAACATCAGTTTTCTTTTCGGCATGCCCAAATGTGCATGTTGACGTGTGGTGGTGTGCTTTATTTTTATCCAGCGCGCGCGAGCAAAGATCGAGATCGATTTAAAGCGAAAACCGAACAAGTTGCTGCAAATATGCACGGGACATTGCGCGGCAACGGAGCAGGGGTTCATACGCAGCGCTTAATTCCACCAGGAAGTCAGCGTAGTTTACGACCCGGGCATAACACAAGGCCTTTCGCTCTCACTGCGTCTATCCTCCATGCGTTGATCGCTGTCCTCCCGTCCCAAACCGTCAATGGATCATCGTGGTGGTCGTCTAGGGTTGACTAGGTTGACTACTGCGCGCAGCGTTATAAACAAAACGGTGGGAAATGTCATTTGAATTCCATCGATACCCGTCATCTAGTTTCCTGTGTACGGAACCCTCCGGTTACCCCCGGACCTCGCTTCATACCTGCACACTCTCCTCGGCGCTTCGAATACGTCGTACTCTGTGCGGGTATGTAACGTTACTCCTTTCAAGAAACTGTTCGTCTTTTGCTAGAAGTCCACACATCCCAATAACAAACAAGGGAACAAACGTTGGGTCATAAAATACAATAACCGTCAGCTTTACCACCAGGGGTATGGTCCTGTTCTCCGTCCTCCGTCTCGTACGTACCCTCAGTCGCTGAGAAGACAATGACAATAGTTTAGGCGAGGATAAGGTAAACGAGCAGCACGCGTATGGGAAAACGGCATGATCAATAGTTACTGGTAGTGAATGAGACTGCTGCAGTAAGTACCTGAGATACGCAGTTACTGCGTATGGTTATAAATCATGAATTTATTGTATTCAACGTATGCAAAAACGACTGACAGTACTTCACAGCCGTGTAACAAGCTGTCGATTTATATAAATCCGCGTATCTCAAGCACTTCCTGTTCAATAAAACAACAAATATGAAACAAACATGTAAGTCAACCAAAATGGAATGAGTATGTGCGTGAATTAATACAAATTTACAACACCATTTCAACTAGAAGGAAAGTTTCTTCTCGATACATTCATTTGGGAATGCCGCCGATAGAAGAAGGGCCTACAATAATAGCTAATCGAATTTGATGCAACAAAAGGAAAAAGGTCAACCAGAGAAAGACAGTTGTGTTTACCTTCGACTAAACTTCGATGTGTTTTATCTTGTATCTAATCTACTTCCTGTTCGGAATCGTGTGCCTATTACATTCTAAGACAGAAGAGTTAGTCCGTAGCGATTAAGAACCAGACTTAAGATATTCCAGTCATAGTTTTCGCAACTTCCGTGTAATCTAATCAGTGTTTTAAACTTCGATTCGATAAAACTTGATTACGTACAAGAGTTTTAACTCATCGCCCATGTCATTCCTCAGGAAATGATTGCCAAAATCATTCGAGCAAAAAATAATTTAATTACGGAATTGTTATAATTAAGACTGACTAATACATAGTCGCGTCCCAGAGCAATGAGAAAATATCATACACTATTTAAACAATTATTTTTATTGGAGCAATTCTTACTACGACACAAAGTAGCTCATTATTGATTTCTTCGTAAGTAAAATGTGACTGATTTCACTAGCAAATCAACTATTTCGTCGATGATGACTGATTCTCTAGTGTTTTCACACCCCGTGTATATTAGAAAAAAAACACTTTTGCTTAAACAATCTATAATAAACATGGTTCCTTTTGGAAGAACCCTCATATCATAAGCCTTTCATTCCAATATCGTATAAAATTGATTGAAATTAAAATTAAAGTGCTTTTTCAGCTCTCATTATATTTATACTAGGCAGGTGTTTTAACACATGGAGTGAGTTTTAAGCAGAAGCACACATACTAAACACACCAGCATCCCACCACTAACAGTCCGTGACATTCCATATTTCCACATTTATTGTTACATTTTTAAAAAAAATTAAGTTTAAATTTTCAAAACAATTCCTTTCAAGGGTGTTGGCACTGGTTGGCACGAGTTTCCAGTGTGCACGCTTGCTTTGCCTCCACCTGGATGTGAAATTAACGTACCAATAGCAACACCACTGTTTGCGCCCACAAGTAGGCAATATGTTCCTGAGAAATTCAAACACATCGTCGGTCCAGATAGAGCGAAAAACATCTGACGCTACATGGTTCACAAAAGACAAAAATTTATAAATTTACAACAGCAATACACACATAATTGCCATTGTTGGACTATGCATAATTCAATCTTTTTTATGCTGCCGCTACGGTGCTCGTTCCTGCTATGAAATATCCGAGCCATTGCAAAGCAAGCAAACCGACTCTTTACGCCTACAAATATCACCCTGCGCATATTCGTAAACACAAGATAGAAAGAATAGGAAAGGACGATATAGAACTGATATAAAGCCGAGAATAGCTGACCCTTCAAGACCCACAAAAAATAAAAATGTTATAAAACTACTACGAAGACACTTATATTCGCCCTTGTTGGACTATGGATAATTCAATCTTTTTTTCTACTGCCGCTACAATGCTCATTCCTGCGACGAAATATCTTAGCCATAGCAAATTTGCTAAACTATAGCTAACTAAGTATAGTACATCAAAAGCATAGCTAACTAAGATCATCACCACCAAATCAACATATCCAGCATATCTTTACAATCGAAAATGAAATTCGATTCGAAAAAAATAATTCAGACTGTCAAAGACGTATCTTAATATGAAAACCGTGACATCTAAATCCGTCTAGATAAAATCAAACCCAAACAGCCAATTACCAGCTGATCCAGAATCTTTAAATGTGTTACTAAACGAAGCCGCTGAAGCCATTGTCTGGCCGTATGCATATCGAATAAGAGTGATGACTGAACTGAAGCATGGTGACATAATGAATTATCCTTTCCTTTTAGCAAAAAATCACATATTTGGTTTTAGTCATAAATGTTTCTAGGATATCATGCACTATTAAGGTAATTAAGGCCATTATAAAGGCACAGATTTTAACACAAACGGACGATAATGAAATGCATAGAGTTTAGAGCGCTTTTAATAATATGCAATTATTAGTCACCAAAATTGGGCCCGACATAAAATATTAATTATTAATGGACAATCCATCTTCATCACATCTCAATATCATGAAGTATTAATCAATGCCCTTATAAACTCACAGATCCTTACACAAACAGACGATAATGTAATCTATAATTTTAAGCGCGTTTAATAATGTCAAACAATTATTAGCACCAAAATAGAGCCCAACAATTTATTCCTCAAACATTAGAAGGCGACACACCAAATTAAAAGTCGCAAAGTAAAATCCTATCAATTATATTCCTCTAATTCAGACTGCGCATCGATGCCAGTGCAATTAATAGAAGCAAATGAAGCAAGAGTTTTTGAGCAAGTGAGTGATGTTGAGTTCAGTGTATGTATCATTTAGAAAAAGAAAACAATATTATTTTGTTTAATGTAAGCTTAAACACATTACGCATAACCCAAAACATAAGGTTTTTCGCAGTAGGGAAAGCAACCCCAGCGCAATGCAGAAAAACTGTGTACCGGCATCTAGTTACCATTGCCAATTCTCCATTCGTGTCTTTTCTTATTACATAATGCTTCATAACCGTGCGTCCGTGAAACATTTCCTGTTTCCAGCCATTTTAACATGACAGGGATGACTATTACATGTATTAATGATTGGAAGGATTTTATATAATACTGAAGTATTTTTTGACAAACGCAAATGATGTTATTTGAAGGAAAACAGGTAAAAAAAAACTAACCTGGAATTGTCGAGACGTGGATATTTCCTGTTCCGTTCATCGTCTGAAGACGGTTCTCTGTTCCGCTTGAACTGCAGCATCTAAAATACGAACAAAAGCATCAGAAAAGGGAGTCCAATATTTTGCCGTAGCATTCAGCAGTCAGCCGACGGATTTATAGTGATTGAAATTGATCGGTGCTACTGGTTGCTTGATTGATTGATGCTGCATGGTTTAGTACATCCTAATCTCAACACTGAGGCATCACCGGCTTGCTCTTACCTGAGGTTTTTCTGATACCAACATGCATCTTCGTGCAAACCCAACCAGCGCACTTGCCAATGGCTGGGTGAAGGTTGCCAAGAATGTTGTTATCATTTTTGTCGCTTTCACGCACTAGCACAACTCAAAGATTCGCTCACGAAATCACCACGCTCCAGAAAAAAGTAGGCTTTTTCCGCCAAAATGTTCAGTAATCGGGTGAAATTATTCCTGAAAAAAAAAAACGTAGATGCTTAAAATTACAAAACGTTAACTTTTAACCTCAATGAATTTACCAAACGATGGCTGTCGGACTTCCGTGGTGGAACGTAAAACCTAATATTTCCAAGGCGTTTCGAAAATTTTGCTATCTCAACTCTCCGCAGCTCTATTTTACCAAGTAAATATCGTCGAAATATGTTTTAGCAGGTAATTCACAGCCTGTTGCGTTGGTTTCGCACAAAGAATAGTTTTCTAGTTATTCTTCTCGCGCCTATCGCTCGTCTTGTCAATCGACAGATGTCGTTTACAAACACCGGCTGCACAGTGGGCGAATAGCGCTCACACAATCACACTTCCTGTATATATTCTAATCGTCCAAACTGAATCTGAAAAACTATGTGTGCTATTTAAAATGAATTTCTAGCAAATCCTATCCCATAAGTACATCAAATTTTCTGTGCAAACAGGCATCTAATGACTTGCGAACGCTGAAATGTCGGAAGGAATTTAACGTATGTTTTCCACAGAATAATTAAATTCCACCTTCTTTCCCTTTTGACACATGACAGCTTCGACCGACGGCTGCACAGTGGGCAAACTCATTATTTACAACATCTTTCAAAAATGAAACGTTTCAATTAATTTATTGAAGCTCGCTTTGAAAATCGAATGAAAATTTTTAAAAATAAATTCACTTTTAACTTTTAGACGAACAATTTCTAAGAGAAATTTCAAAATCATCAGCAATACGTTTTGAACGATGCTATTTAACATTTTGTACTGCATGCAGTACGTTGCTAATTGACTGATAGCTGCTAGCATCCGCTGTGAGCATCCGATTTGCCCGCTGAAAAATCATTCAGCATAATCAGCATAAGTAGTAGGCAAAAACTAGCTTTCACCGACACATGACTTATATAAACCAAACATAGGGAAAGCAGAGGATAGAACGTGGCGTACCTCGTCAGTCGGAAACATTTTAGAGAAAGTCGGTTGTTCGAAGGTACAAGGAACAGGCATAAAATAATTCATGTAATATGTTTTTATTTAATTTAAACCATTTAAATAATTTGAAATATTTGTCATTTGATTTGTTCAATCGAGGACTAGAATAATATTACATGAGCAGAATATTAAATTCACCTGCTTTACAAGGTGAACATTTTTTGTTTTATTTCTCATGCATATTATATTATACCTAGTGCGTAGATATTAAGGATACAGCAAAACCATTGTAAAAACTGTTTAATCTTTTTTGTATGGTCTGGATGCCCTTTTAAAAATATTAAATTTATGTTAAAGAGATAACTGTATACGACTTTTCTGTAAATATATTTATAGAAATATTTCAATACAAAGAACTGTAGTTATGTCAGTGACAATAATTTCATACATAGCAGCTAATATTTGTGTCTGTCAGTTCAAATAGGCACTGACAATACGGTCACATACTACCGTGAATACTGTTAATAAAAAAAAGCTAATATTTGACCTAGTCTATTTGAATAGATCAAGCTTTAACATCAATTTATGTCTGAGATATCTGATAGTAAATCGACGGTTCTACACATCCTCTCAGATTTGCTCGGTAAACCTTTGCTCACGCCGTCTTCTTCTCATGCTCATCGGCATGCTGATGTTGCGTTTGTACGTGCCCGGCAACCGGAAAGCTGCGATTCGGATCGAAGGAAAACGAGGAAGCCAGAGAAACGAGTAGGACACACTGGAAGGCATGCACGCAAAACCAAAATGCTAATGTAGAATAATACAGCATCAATAGAAAAAAAAAATACGAGTAAAGGGCAAAACTGCCGAGAGCGGAGGATCATGCGCAGATCATGGCAAAACTGTGATAGACTTGGAATATTCCGAACCAGCAGCAGGAAACGGTAGCGAACATACACAGGGGCTATAGCGCGAAAAATGCTCAATTTTTCACGCCTGCCTGTCAACTGTCGGGAAAACGCGCGAGAGCGTGCAACGAGAGCAAAATGTTCTAGCATGAGCGATAGTGTGCTCTTGAGGCTCTCTTGATAGAGAGTAAGGGGAGAGAGATACTATGGCAACTTTTCACACCAATTGAGAGAGTCGATTTTCCTTAACTTGTGTAATTTCCCCGAAATGAGCGTTTTGTTTTGCCATGGGCAACGGGTGCGACCGAAGTTGACGTGGAAATTTTGCTAATGAATCATACTTGCAGAATAAACAGTGCCAGTTGTGCGGAGGGGGCTGTGAGAGAAGGGGGTGGTGGGGGAGGGGGGGGAATAAAATGGGACTGACCGGTGGAAAAACATTTGGCCAGAAGCACTATCAATACTCTCAACTCTCCCCACTCTCTGACCTCAACCTCAGCGTACGCGGTACGCGGAAAATTAGCAACGTGTAAATGGTCTAGCCCTCTGTAAAGACAGACGGGAGCGCTTCTCTCGCAGAAAGTCGATGGAAAGAGCTGTTCAGTTCGGTTGGTGGTGAGCGTGCCCCCGGTGAGCTCCTCGGCAAAACTGAGACCGATGCAAGCGACACCTACAGGAGCGGTGAAAAAGCGACCGTGCTAAATAGATCCTGCCGGTGGCGGGCGCACGTCCAACGCGCGTGTTGGTGATTCCGGATTCCAGTGTTCTCCCGTCCGTCGCTTGATCTAGTCCTGCCTGCGGGCCGCGTGTATTTGTGTACGTTCGTCGTGTGTGTTTTGTGTGCGTGTGTGTGTATATAGATACGTGTGCGTGTTTGTCTGTGTGGCTGTGTGTGTGTGTGTGTTTGTGTATGTGTACACTGGCATTGTATCCTAGATCGGTTGGTGCGGCCAATAACACGTCCAACAAAACAGGAAGGTCTCTGAACATGTCACAACATTGCACAACACAATGTCGAGGAAGTGGAAGGAGGGGGGGGGAGGGGGTTGCTGGCCAACTTTATGTAAATTAATTTTGCAGAGAGGAAACGAATAATGTTAGTAAGACAGCAGAGAAACATTCCGTAGACTAGACTAGCTCATAAGCAGGACATACACAGCGACTCTACGACTTGAACGACCTACCGAGAGGCAGAAGATAGCAATAGTAAACTTGAATAACGTATCAGTTCTGTGCAGCAGCAGTAGCACCTGCCGAAACCGTAGCACGTGCATCGATCCTAACCCTCCAAATCTAACACTCCCACCGAGGTGGATCCCACCCGCAAATGGATAACCCCAACCGTTTCGCCGGCTTTGACGTATGGCATGGCAGGAGCAATGCAATTACAATACACCAAACTTTTTGCGAATGGACGTCCGTCAGTCAAATCCTGGGCGACCCGGAGCGTGTTGGCAAACATGGTGTAATCAAGAATGGCCGTGTTCCGACATACTAGCACGTGTAGCAGAACCTACGAGGCAGGTTCGCTGCGCTGTTAGTTTGAAAAAAAGGTTGGGTGTTATGTAAAGGAATGTAGGCTACCCTCCTAGAACATTCGCCGTCCCCGCAACGGTGAACTTTTCGAAGCCTACTTGCCTGTTTCCGTTTTTGACGAGCTTGAGATACTGCTGGCGTGTGTGTGTGTGTTTGTCTGTTTATGTGCGTATGTGGCGCTTTTGGGACTTTGAGCCAGAGGCCTGCGTAATGGCGGCAATAGTATAGTCCGTATTCCGTACACTTGACGTGTTACGTTCGACACCTATTGTATGCTGGATTCGACACAGTGTTCTAAATGAAAAAAGAAAACCTCTTTTTCTCTCTCTCTCGCAGCACACATACAGACAACAGTATTTTTTCCTTCACAGCTCACATCTTCAGCGTAATGTCACGCAGAAGGAAGCTGCCGCTCGCAAAGCCGTCGGCACGACACGTCACGCGAGAGCGCACGAGTTTGTGCGACGGTGGTAGTGTTCGCAAGCGAACCAAGCACGTGAGCGAAAATTATGTGGCAGCTTCACTTTCCGCCGTTCTTCCATGCCTAAGGGTTGGTCCCAGTTCCGCATCCGCAAGGCGGGACCGCATCGGCTGGTGGCGCACAGGTTTTATCTATTTTAAACCGTCAAACAGACAGCCCTCTGAAAAAAAACAAAAAAAAAACACCAACAAAAAACGCCTACTACGGCTAACCCATAGGCCTGCTGGTGTTTGGTGTGTGAGTGTGTATGCGTTGTTTGTAGGACTTTTGTTCTTTTCGGAATCAAAAAAGGCCTGATGCGTAAAGTCATTGCTTCTGCCGACGGTAGCTACAGGGGTAGTTGTGTGTATGTACTGCCCGGTACTTCCCGTCTGCACACAGGCAAGTAATGGAGTGCGTGAAATTTACGAGACACGAACGGCGTGCGAAATGATGCTAATTAGGTTTGTCCAGATCAGGTGGGGTTGCGGATCGGATCATTGCAGCTAATGTCAACAATATGCTTGACTCCAGAGCTGCGCGCACGAGATAATATAGCAAACCCTGCGGAACAAACCCAGGAGCAGCGAGAGCTAGTAAGTAGGAGAATTTCCGCACGGAGAGAGTGCTCCGTACGGATACTTTGACGCTTCGCACCCCGCTGTGCTCCTGGTACGGGCAGCCGGAGAGCCGCGGGTTTGTTTGTTTCCGTCAGTGCAGCGAGGCCGACATCAATACTCCGAGGCAATACACAGGGGCACTCCGGCCTGTAGTCCCCGGCAGCGTAATATGATTTACAGAGCGGCACCGGGGCGGTTTGGGAAGCTCGTATCGTTTGTTTTCGCACCCGATTTTGCACCGAAAAAAAAAGTAACATACATAAACGTGCAACATTCCGCTCTTTACTTGCTCCCGTATGTTCGCAGGGCATATCTCTAGATTACATAAATAAACATGTAGGGTGGCGGCACCGGGGACTGACACCGGGCCGGCTAACACACACCGGGTAGAGTTTTATTTTTCCTACTTCGGCAACGGAGCGCACGATGCTCGTGTGAGTGCGCACTGGTGAGCAGAGCGGTCGCCTGGTGGACGAGGAATAGTACTCAGTGACGGTGAGAGGCACTGTGTGTGTGTGTGAGTGTGCTGTTGGGTGGATGTGAGCGAGTGAGACAGAGTAAGCGAGAGGACAGTACCGGCATACATCGGCCTACTGCATGTACGAATCCATCCTAACCTCCAGTGAGCAGCAGAGCAAGTACAGCGACCGTGCAGTAGCTCCTGATTGCAGTAGGCTACTCGTTACGCGGGCGCGCTAGTTGGAAACCCTTTCACACCAGCAGAGCAGAACTTTCAGCACACACCGTTGGCCCTAGTAGATCAGTGGTAAACAGGATCGTGTACAGCAACGTGTAGTTGATAACGTCCCAAGCGTTCAGTGTTGATAGTGCGCGCAAGCTACCGAGTTAAGCGTTCCCCTGGAGCAGTGCACGACCACCGCCACAATGGAGCCACCCACACCAACGGTCGAACCGGTGGCCATGGCCCCGGAGACGCTACCGACAGCCGGCTCGGTCGAACCGTCTGACACGGCGCCGGGCGAGTCGGCCACCCTGCTGAAGCAGGTGCACCGGATGCTGACGCCACCGGACGACCTGCTCGAATGGAAGGATATGCCGCAGCATCTGCAGTTCAACCCGTACGTGCTTACCGGCTACCGGCCGCTCCAGGGCGTCAAGGGATGCCTGAGCAGTCTGTTCTACGTGCATAACGAAACCATCAACATACTCACACACGGTAAGTATCAAGTGACGCCTGGTGTAGCACCAGTGTCCAGTGAGATTCCTGCCGGGCTAGGAAAACGTTGATATCGGTGCGAAGGACACCCTTCCTAGCCTGCACGCTTATCGATCAACTTCAAACGCAACGATCAACCATCAACTCAACCTATCAAACGTTCTGCTTAGTAGTAGATCATTGTATCACACAGCTGCGAAGCAAGAATGACCTCTCCACTACCTGACGGCTATCGTCACCAACGGCTGAATTCCCAACTCTATCTTCTCTCCCGCTTTCTCACGCGCACAGGCATTCCAATTGTCTACATCCTCGCAACAGTGCCGGCAATGATGCCATGGGAGAAAGACTATCGCTTTCTGTCGTGGTGTCATCTGGTCGGTTCCGTTGCACCGTGGTGCGGCAGCTTCGTCTACCATCTGTTCATGAACCTGGAGAACGGCGAGGGCATCTACTACCGGCTTCTGCAGCTGGACATGCTCGGCATCTGGATCAGCCAGAGCTTCGGTAAGTTGGTAGTCGATCGTCCAGCGCGCGACACACTACAACGGGCACGGGGAGAAGGTGAGGGGAGTGACAGGAAGTTCCTGCTCGTTCCAAAAACGAACTCACACTCTCTCCCGTCCGCCGCCGTTCGACGATTGACTTCGGCGTCCCATTGCAAAAGGCTTGTCAAACGCGCGGTTGACTACCGTGCTAGGAATAATGTCGTTATTACGGAATAGTCGCTAGTCCACCATTTCTCATCGAGTAACAAGGCGATTATAAAACGATGGAAAATACTGGCAGATGATTTTGGTATTTTTTTTTTACTCAGATCGCGTTTGATAGAAAATTATTAAAGTTTCAATTTAATTACAGTTTATTTACAATTTATTTTACTAAATGGTTGTAGGATAATATTGCAGGATAAAAAAACAACTTCTGCGCTAATAATTCTGTATTATGATCAACGTTATGATATTTTATTGTTAATATTATTAATAATACTTGTTGTTTCGTCAATGGGCATATTTTTTTGTTTATCAACTTAGATTGGCATATATTTGTTAAATTTTAAACGCTGACATTGAAGTTATAGACGACACCATATTTGTTATTTGTTTTGCATATGGACGCGAAAAGGGCATTACTGGCTTAAACTCTACTTGCTTGGGGATATCGAAACATTTCACCGAGTTTAAGCACCAGTTCGGATGCTTAAATATTTATTCTTTCAAATAAGCCCGAGCCTAGTGGGTCAGAAAAACACCAAAAGCATAAGACAGACAGTATTTCCCATCGTGTAGTAACCGCATACACAGCGCAAAAAGGTAGTAAGCTTGCAGGTATGAAGTACCCCGGAAAAGTGAAGGGGAATATTGAAATAAATGTGCCTAGTTGGCCGTATTCCTTGCACACGTATTGCCAGCCCGTTGGTCGACCGTATTTGACATCCCTGTACTGAAAGCGATCACGCGGACGTATCAATTGACATACAGTACGTGGCGTTGTCGTGCAATTGCGTTTGCGAAATCCGTTCTCACTCTCCCAAACAATACAGGTGCGCTGCCGATGGTAACAGCAACGGTATACTGTTTAAATTTCCCACTAAAATGGCTGCTCATCATTTCCTACTCGCTGTTGTGTATTTGGGGCCTGTACAAGGTACGTGTCGCCTTTTCTGTATCACTATTTCTAGTCTCTTTTTGGCTCGTTTCTTCCCCATTCTGTTCCGATAACAAGCTTACGTCTTGCGTCTCTCGTTGCCTCATGCCTCCCTTTTCTTTCTACTCACGCCACAGGCAATGACAGCGTCGTCACCATGGCAGCGCCGGTTGTGCTTTCTGCTCCCGTTCAGCATGCGGATCGTGCTCACGTTGCTACGAATCTCGAAGCTCGGTGGCGGAAATCCTACCTCACTCACCCACGTCTTTCTGCAGGTAGGTTGGTTGGGCTTACTTCAATTACTACGAAAGGTCCCGTCCGGAATATGTCTCGTCCTGTGAGCACTAGTTCCGTGGTTTACACGAAGATTATGCTGAATACGAGCACGATTTGTTCTGCCTGACCTCGCTCCTTGAGCTCCTTCGTAACGCTCGCACTTACGCCCACTTCCTGTTTGAACGAATTAATTATTGATGCCCGTTGGGTGCTGCCTCCAGCAATGACTTGTAAACGATATTTATTCACATTGAATAACAACAAATAGAATCAAGCGGCACGCAGAGGCACCCGTGCATTGTTGGAAGTTTTCAATTTTTAACGAGAACTCAAAACTAACTTTTTTACTCTATCGACACTCTCGGACGAACGGGCTGATGTTCAAAGGGGGCACGTAAATGCGTACAGTGTGGTACAGTAGACGATAAATAATGCATATTAATGACAGTTTCACCGACGATACTCCCTACCGAGCATTCTGCAGGAGGGGTCGGAAGAGATCGGAAGCACTGGCGTAATGAATGCCACCGGGTACTGCCGGAAGCTTCCACTCTGGCACGAAAAACTCGGGGGGCGTAAGCGAGCTTCTAATCAAAGCAAATGACCGACAGGAACCAAGCTTTCCTGTTGTAGGGTGGCCGGCATCCCCCACTGGCGAACAAAAATCCCATAAATTACTAACAACCTTAATCGCAATTGGAATTGTTACGACAACCGTGATCATCCAGCGGGAGTCTATGTCGAGTCGGTGCTGCTACCCACACATCAGTTTTGTAATCGATACGAAGCGTTCTCGTGTTCACTCGCGCAATCGAAACGGTAATCAACTTGCAATCATCTGTCATCATATCCTTGCTGGACGGCACGATGCATGAAACGGGCGAGCTCACGCGATCCAGCACAGGACGGTGGTGGTGCTATCAGGACGGCGGGACTTCCACAGCAAACAGCGATGGCCGCTAAATTGTTTTTTTCTTCTTTTCAATGCACACATTGAAGTACTGTCTCACATTGTAAAATTCAACACATTTTATTATCGACCCACAACGAGCATAGCGCTGCGAAACAATTTTGCTTTATTTTTGTGTATCTTTCATTTTTTTCAATCTCACCAGGATGCCGTGTCTGCCGTGGGTGGAGTAATTGGAGCGATGCATATCCCCGAGAAATGGTTTCCCGGAAGTGTTGACATCTATTTGAACTCGCACAACATCATGCACGTCCTGGTGGTGGTCGCCGTCTACTCCATGCACCAGGTAGGTACCGGGACTCCCTCCCACCATGTTGCAGCCGCAATCGCGTGGCACTGCATCAAAACTCCTCCACCCTGCCACGTGTTTGTCCCCGCCGGACGGAAGTTCGATCAATACACGCCAGCAATTTCGTTGGACGTTTCGAGATTTTAAAGGTTTCCGAGGGGCTGTCGTACTGCGCACTGAATACATGGCTGGTATGGGGCAATGCACGTGTACACACGATCACTAGCAACCGCGCAAGCTTTATATTAAATTACAATGAAACCCACAAATCGCTTCGCTGGAGAAACACGCATGAAATTCCTTTTTTTCCCCAGCGAGTTTGTGTGTGTGTGTGTGGAGATAATGATGATGGTCTTCTGGGCCGTTAGCTATGTAATATGTTGAGCAAGGTCCGGAAGTTTTTGGCCTCAACAAAACTGCTCGCAGTATCAATTTCACCGGTTTGGAAAAATCTGCAATTATTCCTCTTAGATTACTCCTGCTTGCATGAGCATAGGTAA
>JXXA01001775.1:0-15015 GCA_000956255.1 Anopheles punctulatus | reverse complement strand
CTTTTGCTCTGATCCACTAAAGACCCGACACAGGATGGTATTTTTTTGCTACAAAACTCGCAGCATCGCGCGTAGAAATCGACACTTTTCTCCTGCCACGGATAAACAATAGCGCCCGAAGTGTTGTAAGTTTAGTGTAATGTACCTTCTTTGATGCATGCAAAAGCGAAGCGCCGCGCCGCGACTAGGCGATGCACGGGAGAGAGGGAGCAAATTGAATGGTTTGGGAACAAAAAATGGAAACAAACGCAAAACATTCCCGCGCCCAAATAACCCAATCTTTTTTCTGGTCACGAGCGCCCCTTCCGTGCGATGATCTCGGTTTCGATATTCTTGAAACATAACCTCAAACACTACTTGAAAGCGGAAGGGATATTGCGGCACGGGCAAAAAAAATGCCCCAAAAATGGTTGTGACTGGCGCACGCAACAAAAAAAACGCGATTTTGTAACAATTTCCTTTCCCGGCTTAAATCGTCTTTGTTGTTTTGTGTGTTTGTGTATATTTTTTTGCACATAAACATAAACGCACCAGCGAAAGGATTATAGCGCGGCGCGAGCATAAATCAATGCGTGGAGTGCGCTTTCCTTTTTTGAGTGCCTAAGCAGACTCGCGGACCGCAAAAGGTTACAAAGGTATGATGATGATGCGAATGCGGGGAGAACACCCTGGAGGGATTTGTTTCTTCCTGTGAGATTAGAGAAAAACGCGCGCCCGGCAGTAATTGGGTTGCATCGGTTCCCGGTGGCGCCTGAAGTTGGCTGTTTTTTTAACCCAATGTTCTTACCCAATTCTTGCTCAACTTGTTGTTGTTTTTTCGTGTCATAGTGCTGATATTGCTGGGCTTTGTTCTGCCTGCCAGTTGATCTGCGCTGTGCTGTGCTGTGGCCTTTTGTGTGTACGTGTTTTACATTTTTTCGCCACCGTGCGCTGGTTTTGCTTATAGGATTTGAATAGTTTGAACCCCGACACCAATAGATATGGTTGTGTATTGCTAATGTGCTAAGAAGCTGTGAGAACGATGCAGGTTAGTAGACAAAGGATGATGCACTTTGATTGTTATTATTACAAGGATTTGAAAACTTACGGCGCAGTTTTGATTTTTTTTCTCCGAAACCATGCTAGACAATACAGCAAACATGGTTGATCTGTCTTTACAGTTCATTTGAATCTTTTGGATCGACTAGTCGCTCTTAATTAATTTCTATTTCAGATCGTTTTAATTATGTTCAATGAAGATCGTTTTAATTATGTTCCTATTATATAGCCTAAATTGATGGTTATTCTGTCACATTTGACAGTTATAATGTGTATTCACAGCGCTCGTTTTCGCGCCCATTTTTTCCACCCGAGCATTGTAGAAAAAGGCGCCAAAATGTTCGTTCCCATTCGACTCTCCCGTCGTGCAAACCCGTTACGAATTGGACCTGCTTCTTTTTAAACCTTTTTTTTCTCTACCTTCAACCTCCAATTGATGACTTGTAAGATGTAAACATTCGAAGGAATAGGCCAATGGAAACAAATCAAACCAATGCAGTAAAGCAAGATACAGAAGTAAAATATTTGATTTGATGCCGGGCAGAAAGGTTATTTGATGGCACACAGTTTTCTTCACACTTAATGGTGGGAGAATTTCGATGTTCGGGTCTGTTTGCTTATCCTCGAGGTCCTAGGTCGGTATGGCAGTGGACGAAATTCCAGGACGAAAGGAGTTCCAACGAAATCAAATAAAACCGAAACCCCTTAGCAGGGAGTCATCGTATACACGCACTCACTCGGTGGAAAAAAGAGTGAAAAAGATATCAGAAGCTCACAAAGTGCATCAGGAGCCATTGCCCAAGGCGAAGGTGTGCGGTGGCTCTATCTCGTTACGACATTATCGCTAGGAACACCTAGGCGACCAATGCAGGCTCTTTAAGGCACAATCCAGACCACTTAATGATGACTTCTCCGGCAGCTTTAGGATGTCTCGCCGCGATCCTTTTGTGTTACTGGTCCGCTTTCTTGCACTGCCAAAAGAATGTGTGCGTTTGCGAGAAGTGGTAGGTCGCCCGAGAAGAGATGGTTGTTGATTAATTTTTACGATCGCCGACTATCCCGGGGCGGCGTCAAAGATACTGATTAAAATCAAAGTAAGAAAAGGAGAAAAGGGACACCTACGCATCATAATGCCGAGACATCCAACTCCTGGGATGAATCAGTTAGGTCCTCTTTAGAAATTTGGGACCACTAGGTGAGATGAAAGTAATTTTGTGAGAGCGATGTTTATTAATTGTCTTTGATTTCCTTCCCTTGGTTGGTACGTAAAAAAATTCTTGGAAATTTTCGCATAAAATCCACACCAAGAGAGCAAGAAACGAGTGAAATTAAAAGTAATAAATTTTACCATATCCCATACCAAACGGAACGGCCGTAAATCCACATAATGATGATAGCTATTTTAGAAAAACAATCGATCTAACAAAATCCCGACGATCGTTTATCACTCGTCGGACATATTTTGACGGAGAGACCAGATTTCTGTATTTTTTCTTGTAGCAAAGATTGCAAGATTCTGATGAATCAAGGCAAATCCGCTCTCAAAGCGCACCCCGGTTGGATTGGATGTGTGTTAAAAAAGGACGTGCTCGCTAATGAAGGATCACCGATTTGTCAGGGAGCGGTTTAATTGGACGGTACCGGAGAGCATGGAGAGATCCAAATTTCCCAATCACTTTGTTATTTTCACCCAAATCCAAATGTGTTGAATGATGAATGATTGATGGAAACTGTTTTGAAATATTATCGACTGTTAGCCTTATCGACCGTTGCTTTTGAGCAGTTGCAGTGAAAGTGATGTTTAATTACTCTATTATTATGAAATCTCCAGTTAAAAGACTTTTTTTTAAAGAAGGCGAGAATTTTCAAAGTTTTTAAACAACAAAGAACTCCTCTCTGTCGTAGCAACGGATAAACTGTTTTGTTGTTTTGTTTTGGGAAAATTACTCGAGGAAAATATTAATGCCAGCTGAGTGGGACAGAACTGACCGTTAGCAGTTGATATTTTTATTTATCAAACATTCTAGACAGACAATTGCTGGCGCGCATCTTGTTATGGGGTTTGTTATGCCAAAAGGTGCTCGTGGCGATCAAAACTAATCAAGCCAAAAATGTGGTCTGCGATATCAAACCGTTCAGATCTGTTCGCACTTATCAATGAGCATCCTACAACAGCGCATGGTTTTAGGACGCACCACAACCACCACAACCACCATAACCACCACAACCACCTTCGCTTTCCACCGGTGGAGCAATCAATCGCTTTAGATTGGAGAGCGATCGAAGATCGTACGCACGATCAAACGCTTGACCCCTCGTGATGGACGAAAATAGTTAAAACAGGTTTCCGTGGGTGCTATCAACTTGACCGCGATGGTGGGTACACAAAGCATTAGATCCGTCCATTGTATGTTCGTTCTTGCTTTTACTGATCTTTCTTTTCTCCCTTCCCGTTTCTGTCTTTCCTTATTCCCGGAGCTTTGCGCGGCATTCCTGTCAGGATCGAGCTAATTGTCGCTTCGTCCGCTAGGCAGAGCAAGTTCGACTTGAGTTATTATACCGCGGCCGTTTTCTGCTGCCGTGCGTTAATCGACCGTGGTTCGGCCATGTCCTCCGAGGTAGAGCAGATCTCGTCAAACCTGCGAGAGCGGTTATATAATAGCCACGTCTCGAATGTCTCGCGGTCCTTTGCCAGGAGCGCGCCTTCTTTGGCACCTTCGCTCCTGGGCGATGTACGTTTTTCTTCAGGTGGAGAGAAAAAAATAAACACAAACACATGCGTACGTACTCCCGCGGCTTTACGACCAATTACGACGACGTGAAAGACGACGTGTTAAAGATACAATCGCATAAACAAACGTTTCTTCTTGGTGATCATTCATTCGCGGAGGATGGCAATATTTCTTATACCTACCTTTGAGACTACTTACGCAACTTTTGGATGTTCTGTGTTTATTTCATATTGATATTATAGAATGAAGATAACATTTTTTAACACTTATGCACGAGAATACAAAACTTATTCATTTTAGTGTAGTTGTTTGGTTTTGTTTTGGGTTTCTTTAACGTTTTAAAAAACCTACTTTTGCATAAGTTTTTATTTGTTCCTTTTCATACTTTTTTTTAGCATTCTTCCACTTCACCATTATGCAGGAATCTTTATTTCTTGACTTCACTGCCACGCTGGCATTGCGTAAAACAATCTCCTCCAATGCGCGGTTTCTTGGCTTTATTTTTGTTTTCTTCTCATTTTTTATTGCTTTCCCATTCTGACATTTTTACATTCTCCCTCTCTATCTCCTTTGCGTGGCTATACGCGATTCTTTTCTCGCCATTCCTCGCAGTTGAATGGTGCCGACTACGTGTCACATATTCGATTCCTTTTATTACGGTTTTCTTTTGGGTAGCTGTCTGTCAGTTTTGCTTCTGCCGCGTAGGTTTGATCCTGCCCGAATGCTGTGGCACAGTTTGTACGAAAACGAATTCGATTGTCGGGCAAAAATGGGTTCCTCCGGTTGGTTTTGGGGGGATTCGAACGTGGGCCGGTCGCTGTTGTCTGGAACGATCAGACGATCCTTTTTTTGTTTGAGAAAACTCTCTCAACCCCCGACTGTGGCCCATCGGCGCGTTATTCGGAGACAGTAGGTAGGGAGGGGTGTAGACGAGAGGAGGTAACTAGTGAGTTGGTGGTGGGAAGCACCCTCATGCTTCGGTCTGCTTTTCTCCTGTAAGTTCCCTCTGAAACGTACGCTAGCACGGTTTTGGGAAGCCCAACAGCGCGTACGTACCACTCATTCCCTGAATGTCATTAACCTTTTTTCCTTAACACGATCTCGCTCTCCATCTCGCTCTCTCTCTCTCTCTATCCGTTGCGGTCACTGCCTCACTAAGGTTTCGCCGACTGTTCCCCCGGTACGATCGATTGTGGGGAAACTCTTTTACCCCGCCGCCTGTTGTTGCGTCAATTTGGCGAACCTGATTTCTTGCCAAGATTGTCACGATTTTCGCGAAGAAGCCTTTTGGCGGTTGCGCTGCATCCTGTAGGTAGGCGAGTGAAATCTGGCCATCCTCTGGAATGGTTCGGTGCACGCTCTCCCGAAATCAGCCTCCAAATGAAGGGTTCGTCGTTTGGCACGGCGTATACGAGCCCTCCCGGGAAGAAAAGGTTATATTGCGATTTTTTGTTTGTTGTGTAACCGTTCGCTTTGGGTTCGCTTTGCCAGGTTCCTTCGCCCTGTTATCATGGCAGACACGGAATGTAGCGTTTCGAAACTGATCACGAATTCGGGTGTGTGCTTTTGTCCGCCTTTGCGTCTCCCCGTTTATGAAAGGGCGCACGGGTAGGTAGGCTTTTAACCGAGTTGCCAGAATATGTTGTTTATAGAATGGCGAAAGTCGGCGATGGTTATTCATTCTTGCGGTTTGATCTTCGAAACTTCTTCCTGCCTTCAGAAACCCCGGCACCGGGGTTCCTTTTGCTGTCGTCCTGACGGGCACATAAATTATACCGCACGGAATGAATTTAGTGGTTTTTGATTGAGTTGAATATGAAATTAACGGTATTTCTTGACCATGCTATTCTGTTTTGTGAGACACGACAGCAATCCAAGACAAAAAAATAATTCATTTGGTGTGATTTTTTGGATACAAAAAAATTTGAAATTTGAAGTATATTTAATTTAGGCATATTTTAACACATTTATGTTCTGTTAAACATAGTTTTTATACTGTTGAAGAATAATCTTACCTACTGCTGGTGTGAGATTGACTTTCGGTTATTGTCGAATTGTTAGTCTTATAAAATAATGTAGACCTCTTTTTCGGATCAACGACCAACAATAGAGACGTATGCAATTTCTCTTAAATGACATAATGCATGTAAAACATATCGTATTTAGTTCCGCCGTTCCATCAAACGCCGGTAGTGTCCGTGAGCGATATGCCTAATGTTTTCTTTCCGCCTACCATCTGATAGCCCAAAGATTTGTAGGAAATCCTTCGTCATGAAAGGAAGTAAATAAGATTAAATAGCCTCAACGAAACTGAAGTACAATGGCTCCGCGGTTGCCCTCCTGCAGATTCCTCAAGTTCCGAAAAAGAAGGATTTTTTTTAATTTTTTTTTTAATTGTTAGTTAAAAATGGTATTAATGAGTGTCTAACATTCACTGCGACCAACATTTTCCGGTGTGGCCCGATGCGTGTGAATCAGCGGACCGTGTGAACTATCCTTAGAAACTTACTGTTGCTTGTGCTGCCGGTGTTTTTTGGTCTTTCAAGTGTCTGCCAGCTCGATGGGATAAAAACTCGTGCTGAGAATGGTGGGATGTGTGAGCTTTCGGTCAAGGAAATGGAAAATTTAGCGCAACGGGATACAGGGCGTTAACGCCAGCTTTTCGGATGTATCATACCACATCGAATTTGCTCCTTGCTCTACCGACCTTTAGGTGTGAATGATATGTCAGATGCGTGGTTTTTTGTCTGCTCACCTTAATCTTACGCGATTAGTTCCAGTCACAACTTTAATTTCATTCTTTCTCCGTTAGAGTTTTGCCTAACTGTAGTTTTGTTATTCGGTCAATTTTTGCATTTCATAATGGCAGACCATTCCACAATTCATCTTCTCACGCCGTAGCACAGCATGCAGTTGATTGAATTTAGGCGGTTAGTGTGTATTAGACATGATGCTTTTGATAATGAACTGGTGAGCCTGCAATTTTCTTGTTGTGTCATGAAACGTTTTTTTCTTCCTTGTTGAAAAGGATTCTCTGCAGTAGCAAACCGGACACAAAAACAAAATGCAGTAGCAAATTGATCCGCCTTTATGGGATCCTTCCGAAATTGCAAATTCTATAATTAATGATATGAGATGGCCGTATTGTTGATAAGCATGCTTTTTACGATTCACACGCCAATGTTGCGATCTGATTCATTATTTTCCGATGGGAATTATTGAATTGTAGTAATCTTTATCTTCCGGTGTTCCGGGGTGCCCCCCAAATGATGGTCAGTTTAATCTGTGCTGCATTGTTGCACCTTCGGCCAGAACGGTTTTTCTCACCACGATAGAAAAGCGCAGCGTGATAGAAGAAGCGGCTTCCATCTTCGGATCAAAACTCCGCACCCCCGTGCTTTCAATGGGCCTATCGGTAAACATGGGATAATCGAGCTAACTTCGCCTTTTTTTACAATCAAAAGTTGCCATGCACGGCGGCCCATGATCCCGGAGGATCGTTAGGTTTCTTGCAAAATCAAAACCCTCACGGGAGGCCGAACGGAAGGATCACCGCACGGTGCGGCGAAGGAGTGGGTGATAAAAGTGATATTTGCTCTGCTTGTTGTGTGCTGTGGGAAAACTGGCAGGTTGCGCGCGGCAATGATCTCCCGACATCCATTTGGATCGATTAGGGAAACATTTTATAGCAATTTTTCAAACTTTCCATTATTCTTATCGCTCGTTTGTCCTTTCTCTTCTTCGATCGTTGCTGTAACAAATATATGGTTTTCATACTTTTTTTCAAAACCAAAGCTCCACGGTAAAAAAAAACCGTACCAGTCCGAGCGAAAGAAAGGTCAAAAAAGGTTGAATTATTTTTCATTATCATCAAATATGGGAGTACCATGCGGGGACGAGGAGTTGATGAGAAGCAAAAAAAAAAAACGACGAGAGAGACACAATCCTTGGCGAATGCCATGAAGACGATGCCCGATTTTGCCGTCCAGCGCAGTCATTTTTTCGGTGCATTTTTTGTGTTCTCAACCAGCACCTACATTCTTGCCGATGTGTCTATTTTATGCTGTTGCCTGCTGGTCCGCGCTTGGCCGAGGAAAAGGACTCCCGGCAGAACAATACCGAAAGTGTGTTTCGTTGGGATTCTTCAAGACGTCTCAAAGTGGGCACAAAGGTATCTTGGATCTTAAGGCAATGCTAGCTCGCAAAAAATTCGAAGAAGGATGCAACAATCGACGCAGAGCTGCGGCGAGCCTCGGGTGGAAAGGCTAGTGAACCCTTGTTTTTGTGTGACGTTAGCTGGCTTTTGAGCCGTGCGTAGTAGGAGCAAGGTGGCGACGGTCTGACGAGCGCAAGGACGATCCCAGCGATCATATGATCGCAACGGCTCAGCTGATCAGCTCGGCTGGTGGGAATCCTGTGGGAAATCACCTGACTCTTTGACAGTTCGTTTTCTGTGGCTGATTCGTCTCACCGTCGCCTGGGTCCTGGGTCATCCTGCTTTTTTCCCTCAGCCACTGGTCGTTGTCCTTTGCGATAGGCATGGATTTAAAGGGCCCGCTGGTGAATTGGAGTACGGATTTTTCCTGCCTTTTCGCTAGGATTTCATCGGTTATCGTTCAATCTTTCGATACAGAACCCCCGACTGTTGTAAGCTCAGCGCTATGGCTTGCACGTCCTTCGCTCGGTGCACAAAATTGTTGTGGGATTTTTTCATTACAGTTTTTCTGGTGGAACAAGATAAACGTTTTTTATAGTGAAGATCCATCGTTGCGGTTGGGGTGCTACGGTGCTAGCCGGCAATAAAACTTTATTTGCTGCATAGAATCCTTCTCGTATTCGGGCTACATTTCCCATAGATACCATTCTTCCCGTATTATGTCCCGGTGGGCAAAATGTTTAATGTTGCTTCGATGTTTACCGATGTTCAATCGATTCGTTGTGTGAATTTCCCACAGCAATATCGTACAGGGGCACAAGACACAACGCACAAAGAAAATACTGGCAGAAAAAAAATCATTAGGTTGGACGAAAATGACCCCTGGATAGGAATAATGGAAAAAAGCTAATTTATTGATCGTGGATCAGTATTTTGCTGCAATAGTACAAAAGCTGTATTGAGAGTGATCAATTGAGGGAAGCTGTAGCAGACAAAGACATAATTAGCTTGTGGGTCTTCCATGTAGTTGATGTCGATTTTTATCCATACTTCTCCAATTCATTTGCGAGTTTGAGATATTGTTTGAGAATTGCGCTGAAAACGCCTTTACTATAAAGCAGCGTCTTTCTTGTAGTTAAATTTTATGTCAATAGATTAATGCAAGAGTTAAGAGACAGCTGTAAGATGTTGACTCTTGCTGAAAGAGGATTCATAGTTTATTTCTTTTTTAATAAAATTTTGTTTTTAATGCACGTTACTTTATGGCAATTTTATAAATCTCAACATCATGCACATAATAAGGTCACACATCCAGCAACTCAGACAAACATAACTCAAAAGGGCTTAAATGTGTACAACCTATTTGGCTCAAATTCTTGTATGTGATCGCTAACGCTTCAAGCAATTTTGATTGATACCCGCAAGGGCTGTACGTACTTGTATGGATTCTAATGCCTGGAAAAGAATCTCGTCTCGAAAAATTCGATTCAAACGCGGCGTGTAACTTAATCTGATTTTTTTTCCTGTTCGCATCCTTGCGTTGTCCCATCTAAGTGGAAGACAAAAAAAGCAATCTCTCCGGCTTCATTCCGTGCGCAGTGAGGCGGTTTCATCCTCCACCGTCATGCTTCCTTAGCGTACCACCACATTCATGCCCTGGCGTTGGTGCATTCCTGTTTACTCCCTGTTGACAGCCGCTGTTGGTTGGCCGCTTCATTCCCACGAACAATATTAAAACCCGCAGAAAGACTCAAGCACGACGAAACCCGTTCGCTAACTCTGGGCTACAAAACAAGTGGAAGTGGGAAAAAATCTATCTTAAACATTTTTCACTATTATTCCACTCATTTAGCTGTGATGCATTATGTTCATCGTTGTTCACGTTTTCTAACAACAGCGCGCTACCGCGTTGTAGGAAATAATTTATAAACATTCTCGAGGAAGGAGATAAAGTAATAATGACCGCGCGAACAGGATGGGTGACAAAACTCCGGAGGTTGACGGGAAAGGATAAACACATATGATAATTAGGAAAGCCTATAGCGACCAATGCACCATGGGCTTGCTTGGAATGCTTATCTCTCTCTCTCTCTCTCTCTCTCTCTCTCTCTCTCTCTTGTCTCCTTCGCTTCTCCTTTCGAAGCGCAGCGCGTAGTTTTCTGAATGATAATTGATGCTTTGGCCCTAGGCTTTACGTACGCATGTCTGTGACTTTGAGCGCCGATTGAATCGTCACTGCTCGCCAGCGAACAGGATATCCTTTTGCTTCCTCTCATTCGACATGCTGGTGAGATCGTAACGCATGTCCGGAAAACGTAGAAAACAAAAAATCTATCGGAAAACAAAAAAAAACCAACACAATCATCTTAATGTTGCACACCGAAGATGGTGGTGCCTGTATCTGTTAGTCTCATCATCGAAAGTGGCTTTCTTCATTCTGTTGTCGTCATCGAACTTGATGTTTCCTTTTGCTTTCGTTACGTACGCGCCAGGATTAACTGATTAACAGCATTTCGTTGTGTCACTCGGTGCGTGGAGGAAGTAACAACAACAAAAAAACACACCTCCTGACATTAAGTAGAGATGTCAAAAGCAGCTACTCATTCTGGGTAATCACTGCATCGAAAGGATGAGTTTTTGTTGGTGTAGAGTTTCCAGGAAGTGGAATTAATTACACCTTACCGATTTCTAACTCTTGTGTGTTTAACTTCCATTTTTACTGATGCTGAGTGTGTGACTTTCAAGCATGAAAGTTGGATACCTTATCACCACAGCAATACACAGCTCGTTGGAATTTATAAACAGAAAAGTCAGCGTAGGTTTTTTACTTTAACGCACTCAGAGATGCCTCTACAAAAATCAATGCATTACAAAGAGGATGAACGGATGTGTATGCAGCCGCAAAACCATGTCCATTAGAATATGCATGAGCTCGGTGTGCATGGTCTGTGTCTGGTTCTTGAGAGCGGGGGTGGTATGTGGCTTCTACCAACCACAAACGACACTTTTCGATGGTGATGAATAGGTGGAATTTATTCAAAAACATAATACCGCGCATGTCCTGTGTACGTATCCGTCCCTGGCGTACAGAAAAGAATTTCAATCTCCAACGTGCGATAAATTCCCCGAACATCTCTTAACTGATGGCCTAACAACGACGACGACGACGACGACGACGAGGCAATTGTTACAGTTGAGAATGGATGTTGTTTTGCTTCCCGGCACTGCTGTGAAGAATTCATCTCGAGTTTGGTTTCGGGATGAATCGAAAACGATCAGTTTGGCTGAAGTGGAAGAGGTGAAAAACTCAAGTTCATCAATCATATGACTTTCTGAAGTACGCGGCGCGGACCGAGCGTTTGTTCGTTTTCGTTCCACGTCCGCCATCGCGGGTCGTCTTCGTCCTTCCGTCAGCCAGCCACCCCCGCGCGAGATCCGTTGATCTCTCGCACCGACCGGTCGTCTATATGATTCGATCCATGCCGGGTTGATTATAATGTAGATGGTCATCATCCTTGATTTCAGGTTCGGCTTTCGGTGCCCGCGTTTTCGTTTTGTTCCCTCCTGCGAGTGGGCAAGGATTTGTTGTTGCTTCGGATGGAATGAATAACTTTTGGATGAAGCGCTTATGAGGCAGGTTTTGGGTGCGCATGCTTACGCCGTTTGGCAGACAGCGGGTTTCTTGTTGTGCTGCGCAACCGAGAGAAATGTTCTCCGGGTGGTGGATCGCTGCACGTGTGCTGGTGCTGGTGTGAAAGGCGCGTCAATCTCGACTGCTGCGATCGTACGCTCGAAGATTGTAGCGATTGTTTTGATGAGAAGGCAGTATGGGGTCCTTTAGGTCCGAAGGTGTGTCCGTTGGCAACAGGAGATCTTGTACAACAAACGCTGACCTTCCGTTAGGGTTTATATTATTCCGTAAAAATGTTGGTATTGCTTCTCACATCCTTCCAAATATTTGCGGTCGGTGTTGATTCGAATTACGATTCCCGAATTCGACTACTCGAAGTGTTACAAATTGTGCAAAATGTATCCAGTTTAACGCTTTGTATTTGGCCCTTTTTTTTTTACTCGCAACAGTTAAATGAAGCCTTATCTGGTTCCTCCACGCATTTTCGGAACGGTGCAAAAGCAGGCATACTGTGTAAATTTACATTGCCATGAAAAACGCATTTATTGTATGTAATCAGTACTTTACACCACCATCCAATTCCAATCAGCGTATTGGTTTCATATAAAAAATACACAATAGTACACACGGTCCAACTTCTGAATGGTCGGCGTTTGAATGAGCAGCCTGCTCGAAAAGCAGTTTTATTGTCACGTTTAAATGTTAATGGTTGTCGCTACATTTTTTATGTTTGTGAGCGCGTTTAGCGTTTGTAAAGGATGTTTAACTTTGTTCAACTGTTGGCTGACGTTATCGCTCTAGCCGTGCTCTTGAAAATACGCATGTGTAGCAACTGATAAGAGCTGTTGTCCTGCTTTTTCCTGCTGAGCATATGCCGGTGCAACATGCGCAATTCTGAATGGTTGGTTGAGGCTTCCGCTAGTATCTGCATAAAAAATGCATGAATGAATCGCGTAAACGAATGCGATGAATGAATGCTTTCGTATTGTTTCTAATCACGCTGATGTATTCATGTATTACTATTATTAATTATTTGGAATAGGAATGCAGTAAGCTAAGATTGCATATACTTAAGAGCGGGTTTGTGACATAACACGAAAACTGATATCTAAATTTTATTGGCTATGTTTACATACGAATTTGAAAATCAATGAAACCAATAAAAAGTTTTAGCATCGTTCCAACTCAAAAGGTCACGAATTCCATTGAAATGTTCGGATAGCAAACTTTTCAGCAAAACACGATCGTTTTCGTTGAATGTTTCCTGAAGGCACCTTTTGTAGTTCGGGAATGTGACCAATCGCCAAAGAATAAGAACAACAATATTGCGATTCCGAGCAGCTGACAGCAATCGACCAACGACGAACGCACCTTCTAATCAGCTGTTTTCGGTCAACATTTGCACTCGATTTATGTGCGATGAGGTATTGGTATGGCTGGTGTGGATCGGTAATTTTGTTTTGCTTTTTTTGTTGTAA
Organism: Anopheles punctulatus; assembly: GCA_000956255.1. Taxonomy (NCBI): domain Eukaryota; kingdom Metazoa; phylum Arthropoda; class Insecta; order Diptera; family Culicidae; genus Anopheles; species Anopheles punctulatus. The sequence goes on along the minus strand of JXXA01001775.1, from coordinate 1,980 downwards.
CCTTTCGGTTTAAATATTTGGCCGGACGGACATCAGAAATGACGAAGGGATATAGTGGCGGTCGGTATTGAAGATACGTTCTGACGGATTCGCACCACTATTTACGTTTGAACACGAGGCCTTGTGGCCAGACCGATAAGCTTACATTGATGGCATTCGTTCGGTCGGCCCTCCTTTGGGCAAAAATACCAGAGCTGACGTAATAAAAAGAAGCAAGCAAAGTTCAGATAGAAAAAGCGCTGCCATGATTTTTTCGATCGGTTTTTTCTATTGGTATATTGGTGATATTTGCAAGGGGATTTCACAGAATCGATAACGGAACCGCTGCATGCAGCGGTAAGGATTGAGGGGCTTATGGCACGTGAGCAGATTTGCGAATTTTTGTCGTTGAAACTTACTTGCGTTCCTGATATAAGTGCGTGGCCAAGGCTTTTGGTTCTCATTGCTCCTAGACAAACCGCATGCTATCGTACGCACGATCTGCCGTATGTGCGACCGACGATCAAAGGATGCGTGCGAATAAGATCGTGTGAAAGACAATCATACAACTGCTCGGTATTTTCGTGGCCGGTTCGGGAAGGGTACCCCGTTTCCGCTCCCAGGGGGGAGTAGCAAGAATATTTGACCAGCAAAAACACCGTGTGAGATGCTGGCAAAGTAAACCATCGAAGATGGTATGCCTTTTTTTTACTTTCCTCTGCTCTCATGTTCCTGTTTGTTGCCCAACATTCCATTCGCGGTAAAATGTTTGCTAATTTCGAGCAAAGCGAACGCCAAAAATGCGTAAATGCTCGTGCGCCTTCGAGGCGAGAATCGAACTCGGGGAAGACTAGGCCACGGTTTGGGAGGGAGATTTTTAAGACAAGAATGTAAACGTTAAATAACAACAGAAAAAAGAAGGCCGCGATCATTAAACGAAACGAGCTGGCCTATTTGCGGTAAATGGCACGTTTGGTGCGCCATTTGAAAATAAAGGCACCGACCTGTGGTCTGGCAGTTAGCGATTACGCTCATGTTCGATTTGGTCAATCATTGGTATTTAGCAGGTAATAAACTACGAGCAGTAAAAATACTCGACCAACACCGGCCACGAGTGAGATCGTGCAATTAGAGAGCAATTGCGAAAATAAAGATCCTTCACTGTCAGGAGAAGTGTGTATTGGAATAATACTAAAGAGAGGCAAGATACCTCCGCCAAAACTGAACCCCATCATCACTGTGTCACGAAGAGCGCAAACCGGGCGAGGTCACTCAACTTTATGCTCGGGAGGATGCCAAAGTGTGCTCCCCAGCCTAAAACACCCTCTAGGGCACAGGATCTAGCGCGAGCCAACGACTATGACCATCGACGACGACGCCTAAATCATATCTTTTGCAGCATCATCCAAACTGTGGCACCTCCCGGCGGCGATTGTTTAGCGCGGACATTTTACGAGAGGGGGTCTGTTTCTGGGTTTCTGCGTTTTTATGGCCAAGCATAAACCGCGCGGGGGAGCCATCCCAGTATCGGGCCTGGCCCTGTGCGCTGGCTGGTAGGCTCATTTGGGTGCCCAGGGGTTTCGCCCAGAACCAAAAAAACGTATACGTGTATCATTTATTTTATCTCTGCCAGCACTGCCACCCGCTCTTCGTTTGCCTCTGCCCGCTTCGAAAGCACGATCGCGCGGCTCAGAAACGTAGGGCAACCGGCGGAAGGATTAAAGTTTGTGCGAAGCAATACATTAATCTTGAGTTCTCATCGCAAGCTCGCGATACTTTGACGTCGGTTGACCAAAAAGGCAGACCCGCAGGAGAACACACAACACTGCTGCACGGGGGAAGATCGTGTCAAGCCTTTAATGTCTGATCCCTACACCCTCTCCCCTCAGCACACCCACTTCGGGGGAAGCAATATAATGCGCGTTTTGATGGCTGGTTGTTCCAAGCATCCCTGGAGATCGCTAGGCTAGGATAAGTCGCGATAGGCTATCGAACGCGGTG
>JXXA01001772.1:0-16441 GCA_000956255.1 Anopheles punctulatus | reverse complement strand
GATTATGTGCGGATTTTCTAAGAATATGTAAATAAAATCGTTTCATTTTCGGTACATGTTGATAACTAAATGTACGTAGAAGTATACTGTGCTAGTCCACAGCATACAAGTATGCAACGTGCAAGATGAAGCAAATTAAAATTTCATAAGCACAAGACGTCGGATTCTAATCTCTATAACATAGACCTAAAACATGTGCTACAAGCCGTCCAACTTAACGGTGCAAACATAAACATTAAAATGTTTGCAAATGAGCTATCAAACTGGGCCTTTCCCCCAGAAACGGGTATGACACCAGTAGTTTGTGCAGCATAGTCGATGGGCACTGATGAATGGGAACGTAATCTCTACCGACTTCGGCGTTTCCAAGAACTCCAGTCGCGCTCGCCCTCCGGTACCGCACGTTCGTCGACTGTGTACGGTGGCACGAGAATCGCTTCCAAAACAGGTTCACTTTTCGGTCCCACCATATCACTCCGCTTCGCATAGCAGTTCGCATGCTATGTTGTTCGTTTATGCCAGCCTGGCTGGTATAGGAGGGAACGAGAGCGCAAACAACATCAGCTGCCGCTCGCATGAAATGAGACCCATTCCGCAGCACACGCACACTTCGTCGGTGTAACTCTTTCAGCGGTACCAGCCACCACTATATTGCCCAGGGCGCGGATAGATCCACATTCTTCTAACAGCCCGCGAAACGAACAGACGGACGGACCCCATTCGGTGTCCGGTACAACGACCCCGTCGCCGTGAGTCACAAGAGTAGGATTAGCAGTGCTGTTCACAGTGTTGTGCATGTGAGAGTTTCAAAAATCCAATTCCAATGTGAGAAAACTGGGTGTTACGATGTGTCATTAGCACCCTCCGAGCGACTACACGAAAGTCCCAACCCCGCGCTATACCGCCGATCAACTAATTTGTCCCAATTGATGCTGGTACTGCTGCTGCTTATGGTGGTGCTGGTGGCACAGTAATTGGCAGTTACGAAGCACGGTTCCCTCCGGACAGTTCCCGGTGTGTTCGTGGCCGAGGAAACAATCAACATCCGCAAAAAGGAGCAACAGGACCGGCCGGCCAGACAATGCAGCGGTCGCTTCTAATGACGCTCCTGATGGTGGGCACGGTGTGGACGTGGAACCCGCTGAGTAATATGGTCCCCAGCCCGGCAATGGTCGCGAGCAACATCGCCTCGAAGATCATCTGGCGTATCGCGCTCGAAGTGGGACTGTTCGAGTTCAGCGCCAATCAAACGTACCCCGTCAACATTGACAACAACCTCGCCATCTTACAGCAAATCCATAAGCTGTCGTACGAACTGCAAGCCAGCCAAATAAGTGTAGGACAGCAAGGCAGCTCTGCAGCACATCCGGAACACGGTCAAACTAACCATTCCCGATTTTTTCCTCTCTGTACCGCTGCTAGATGACGGAAATCTTGACGCAGCGTATGCACGACGTGGTCGATAGCGGTCACTTCCGCAACCGGTTCATCGAGCGGCTCGAGCGGCTGTTCGCATTGGTCCGGCTGATCGAACGCCGAGAGCGAAGCATGAATGAGCTGGTGTCGCCGGACGCCCTTGTCGAGGAGCTCACCCTCACGCAGTTCGCCCTAGCCGCGATCGACGTCAGCAAGGCGAACTCGGTGATCGAACTGATGCACGAGCTGGAGATGCTGGTCACCGGCAGTAACCTGGTATCGCTACCACCCGGCCGGCAGGACATCTTCAGCCAACTGAACGAAGTGAGTATGCAAATAGGGCGGAGGGATGTTACATTACCTTTCTGGAATGATACAAACATCTCCACAGCATCGCTGTTTACTGAATGAACGCGGAAGTGAAAACATTTCAACGCATGCAATATTGCAGCACGGCGAAGGGCAATCGCGATGAAGACCTTATCGACTGAATAAGAGTGTTTGTGTGCTTTATTTGCCGAGGAAAATAGTCGTCGAAGGGTAAAGCGAGGCGAAATTCGCACGCTGCTAGACATGCATGTTTGCACTACGCTGTTGCAACTGATGCGTGTGCAGGCGGTTGTTAATGTAATTAACGTGTGAAAACACGTACAAGCGGAGAGCGAGAAAATCACTCATCTGCGCTGACTCATACATGCTGCTGTTTACATTGGCGATCATAAGTGTAGAATTTTATCTGGTTGCCATGATTACTCATGGACATGTGTTGGATATATCCACATGTTCTACGTAGTCATACAATGGAGAGGTTTCAGTCTCCAACCCTAAACATTCTGGACGCCGCGATGTCTCACAGTTCACTAAAAGATAGATATTAGTTCGCATTGCTTTGCGACACGTGTAGCCTAGAGCAATGACTATTTATTTTTTATTTACTTTACTGTAATCACCCGTTTCACAATTTCATAGAAGCAATATATTTTGTTACCAAACACCGAGTGAAACAAATCTTCAGCCCAGAATATTTGGCTGATTTTTCACACCGTGTAGACGGAGCGACCAATCTAAGAAAGCGTTCTGCAAACCGAATTGAATACGGTGCGCCGAATGCAAATCATATTTTGTAATTTAAGCAATCTTGTTTAGTGTTACATTTTATACAATTCTTTTTCTAACCAATTTTTCTTGCCACTCCATTTTATGATGCGCATGCAAAACATGTGGCAAATAGAGGTTGTTTGATTCATGTTTGATTTTGTTTTTACTATGCAAAATTTATAATTGAAGTAGCTTCAATTATGGCTTTGGAACAAACAAGTAAATTCCGTGTACAATTTGATCAAATCCAGCGTTACATTTCCCTTCGAAAACGCTCATCACAGACAGTAACTGTCCAACTCAAACATATTATTTTACATATTATTTTTTAGAGCACATCTGCAGAACATGTCATCGTCAACCAACTTTGACATTATTTGAAGAAATAGATATTTGATTTTCCTAAATTCTGCATCCCACATTCCACTCTCCCTCATTAGGCTCTAGGAAACTCCCACCATGGTTTCATATTTTTCTACAACATCGGAGCCTTTTGTAGCGGGGTTCTTGCATAAACCCCACTGTTATGTGGAACGTTTCTAATTGTTTGAACGATTATATTCTCGTTTCCTAGTTTGGTTGTTTTCTTACTGGGAAACAACAACTCATCAACTCGTTTCCTTTCTCTTTATGATATAAAATGTTGAACATTTCTACATTGGAATGACGCATATTTGACCAAACATACTAGAAAATTTAAAATGAAAATTTATTCGTTTCATTTACTTCTACAAGAACAAAGCGTCCAATGTGATCACTGCATCAGATGTCGATGCTTTTTTCCTAAAACCAAAATAATTATAATTATTTGGTATTTTGCTGTCAAACCGCGTTTCCTCCAGTGTCCATACGTTTGACGCACTGTACTTTTTCGACCCAAATTGGTCTTGGTTTCTCTCCGATGGGAATGAGATCTATGACCATCGTAGATGGAACCACTGTGCGCTGCCAACAAACATCCACGCCACTCAAACCTGCCTTCTGTTGTGTGTCTGTGTGTGTCTCATGCTGGAATTAACTCCAGCGAAACCGCTTGGAGCGAAAAAGATAACTTACGAGCCATGAGCGGGACAGGGACCTACCGGCCGGCTGTGAGTGTGTGCTACACAAAGCCCGCATAGATGGTACGACGACGCTGTTGTCCAGGCTGTTCTCGTTCGTCGCGTCATTTATTAAGCGAGTGACAGTGCGCGAGTGCGTACGGCGTCGTCGTGTGCTACCACAGCATCAACCCGATTTGTAGAGACCTGTGCGCGTAGTGAAAACAGACGGTGGTGTGCTCGCCGTCGAAAGTGTGCGTGAACAAACCCGTATGTCTTTTGCGATCGGTATTTGATGGTGTGATCGATTACCCTTAGCTTTACCAGAGCCATCGCCATGCGACCGTTTCTTTTTGGCAAACCCCTTGCAAACGCACTAGCCCAAGGTCAACATAAGAGAAACGATCTTTCTGTTTTGGTATCGCTATTACCCATGGCAACACACACACAGAGGCAGCAAAGCACGGGCACACGGCGTGAATGGCGTCACTGGGTAGAGAAGCTTGCAGAAACGAACTAGGACAACCCGATTAGCTTCTTCGTTCTCTTTTTGCTTCGATTAACGCTCCCATATCCCTTCAACAAAAAAAACAAAAGAAAAAGAAAAAAGCGCGCATGTTCGCATCGAATGTTGCCCTCGTCAGCAAAAAACAGGCGAACAGAAAATCCGCATACTCACCACTGCACAAGCGCGTAACGATTTATTCATCCACCCTCAACCCCCGTTCCCAACGCGCGAATGGTTCCGCCCGTCAACACGCAGCATTCGCCCGGGCACGTTCGCAAACATTTATCCACTAAGTAGAAGCAAAGTGTAAAACAAACATCGACCGGAAACGAGTAGAACGGGTTTTTCAAAGCTTTCTTCTTTACGTTTTGGTGCGGTTTGCGCAACAAAAACTATGCTAACCGAAGCGATAACCAAACGCAGTGCGCGACCGGCGAAAGAGTCAGAATTGCATTCACGATTTAGCACTCCATATCAACACCATCGATCAAAGAAGAATCCAAGAACAGACCACGAGCGCTAAAAATTATCAGCAGATTAGCACGATTTTGCATGCTTTGCTGCATACCTTCCGTGCTAAGCGGGCCTGCCGCGGAAATGTATGCAAACAGCACAACGATACGCTTGTTTTGTTTGTCGCGAAACGATTAATGTTAGAAAATCACTACACCAAAGCCGTACCACTCTCCGATGTATTGCGCATTGCCAATAAAATCCAACGGCCATCGAGGCTCGGATTCGTGCGAACGGTGAAAATAACATCATAATTCCAACCCTCCTTTCAATCCCTCAGTCCATGTCCCTCCCATGACAGCAGGCAGCTCAGCTCAATTGAATAAGTGCTAGTTGTTGCGCGCTTGTTGACGGTCTGTTGCTTTGTTTTCTTTACCGTACCGAACCATGTGTCTCCGGTGCTGGAATGGAAACGGACGCGAATGAGGCATGTGTGCATGAGTCACCTCCATTTTGGTCACGATCGTCGTCATTTATGATGATACGTGGTGAGGTGACATTTACCTCTCCCCGAGTTCTATTTATCGTTTCCTGATCGTTTACTGAACAACGACCCGCCCTCGCGCACCAGCAGTCAATAACCGGAGGAGACAACTGTACCGTCTCTTTTCGTGTAATGACCCGACGTCGGTGTGTGGTTTCTGACTTGAGGACACACGTGGTGTGTCTATAATGTGCATTCTTCCAACATTGCCGAGTGCGAAGTGTATGGGTGCCTCTTTTAACGGTGCTGCTTAACCAAGGCCATGCAGTCCCTCTCGATGGAGATGGCAGAGCCACACACACTCATCATGATCATGAAATTGTATTTCACCCTTCATACATCATACATACACACGCACAACACGAGCACAGCGCAACAAAGCAAGCTTTTATCGATTACGAAGCTATGCGATGGAATATCGAACAAAGAGCTTAAAGCTGTCCATGTAGGGCACCGTGTGAAGGATAGGGGAAGGGTCCTGTGGCAAATCGTATTGCCCACTTAAAGCCTAACACAGTGAAAGGTCATTCGCGAGCCGACCATCAACAGTAAGGAACCGAACCAATCGCATTACATTTGTTCTCGTGTTCGAGAAATCATCGCGAATGGGATCGATGTCGCATGTCGCGCATGTCGCAACAATCAGTGCTCCACAATCGGAGTTCAGGGAGAAAAAACACGCTCGACCCTACACACCCTGCACCAGTTAGCGTCTATCATCACACCCGAACGGAGTCGGTGACGATTTTCCTCTACTATTCGCAGTGTCATCAAGAGTGTTCTCGTGACGGAAGTATACAGTGGGAAGATTGAACAGACACGTTTTTGTCAGTGCCGTGATATGGCGACGGGGACTCAACCCGCGTCGCTGTGCCTGCTGCTGCTGCTGCTGACCGCACTGACGTATCCGACGGTCGCCAAAATACACGGCGCCAGTCTGATCGATGCGCTGCGGATCCGGTATCTGGAGCAGGAGCGCCGTGCGTGGACGATCGTGAACCAGATCGACGCGGTCGATAATCAGCTCGAGCAGGATGCGACCCAGCAGCGGGCGGTGGTAATGCGTGAATTGGTCGACATCTACCTGCGCTTCGTCGAGACGGAAATACCGGAGAAGGATCTCGGCGAATATCGGCTACTGCACCGACTATCTGAATGGTCGATGCTTGAGAAAAACCTGCTTACGGTGAACAACCTGTTCGACGTACTGTACTCATTTCTGCACGAGAATGCACCACGGTTTGCGGAGCAGGCGGAGCTGGGAACGGCAAGCGGGGAAGACCTGCGGCTGCTCACGATCGATCTCGCCGAAACGATCCTGTTCGGGAAGCGTGAACCGATCGAGTTGCAGCTTGACCAGATCTACACCATCATGATCCGACAGGCGCTCTACTACCGTGCCAGCTTGGTACTTGTTCTACACCGCGTTTTGTTTGCTTGTATCCTCCCGATATCTGGTACCTACCATTCAGGGCTCATGCGCAAACTTGCGTCTATTTTCTCCTCTTCCAGACGGCCAACAGCGTCCTGTGCAGCTTCGGACTGTCGCCGCAGCAGATGATCTACGTACTGTACGAATCGATCGCCATGACCGAGCTGAAGGGCTACATCATGATGCAGTTCTCTTACATGCTGCTCAAAACACAGGGCAAAGGTAAAATCATTAAGCTACAACACTCCAGCTGCTCCGATGATAACACCGGTTCGCCCGTTGTTCGCAGGAAACTTCACCGTTGAATCGCAGGCCCGCCGGAACGAGTTGCAAACTCGACTGAACCGCACGCAGGAGCTGTTGCAGAGCGTGATGCGGCAGACGAGCGGCGAATACTGGCGTTGCGATCCCGAGCCGGGCAAGCATCGCGAAAACACAACCTACGTCCAGTTCACCCGGCTACTGCAGGGCTACATCGAGAACGAGGTCGACATGAACGCGGATAACACGTGCCGGGAGACGTGCGACCACTACCAGTACGGGCACGAGCAGCACCAGTGCTACAAGGAGCTGTACTGCTCGAAGCAGCAAAAGTGCGCCGGCCGTATTTACGACTGCGAGTACATCGACTCGGACATGTGGATCTGCCCGGCGGCCCCCGGGAGCCAACGCCGGTACGAGTACATCGAGTACGAGAATGGGGACATGCGCGGCAAGAAGACGCATTGCCCGCGCGGCACCAGTAAGGTTGAGTCGTGGTGGCGCTGGCTGTTCTGGCACTGTAGCTACTGCTTCTGTCTGTGCGATGACGCCGGCCGTCACTCGGATCGCTACGTCAGCCTGCGGGAGTCCGTCTCGAACATTGACGACAATCGGTATGGACGCTTATCGCTCGGCTTTTTGTTTTTCATCATCAAAGTTTATCACTGTTTTACTACTATTCCAGTGTTGTTACCGGACTGCGTTTCGTGAAGAAGAGACAGATGCTGCATCTGATCGTGCAGCAAGGAATGCTGCTGCCCGGCGGTGACATCGCAAACGAAACGCTCGAGTGGGTAACACCGAAACCGTTCAGCCACAAAGACAAAGGGGTACGTGACGGGCAGGACTACCACACGCTCACGTACGAGCGCCGCGCTATCGATCTGGACGATGTGCGCGTCCATCCGGGCTACGTGCTTACGGGCGTACGGTTCCGCACGATCGGTACTCATCTGAAGATGGAAATCCGCATGACGGAGATGAACTTTACCGCCGGCAAACTGGTCGATCCAGGCAAAAGCATCTGGATCAGCAGTGAGGAAACCACGAAGTAGGTACCACACCCGCCTAGCATGGCTCACTAATCCAATCGAACACACACTTTTTCCAGGACGGAATTGCCTTTGCGCTACATGGACGTGCCGACTCTAGCGCCCGCGAAATCAATACCAGACTCCACCACCGGTCAGTACCTCCGCTTTGGACCGACCGGCGGTCATGCGGATGCCAAACAGACCACAATCCCGTTCTTGGACGCGCAGCCTGTCTACACCGAGCGCCCAACGCCACTCTCCGGCGCTGGCCTCTACCACAAAGGCCTTCCGAAGTATGGTGGATTCGTTGCGCCGAAAGTGTTCACTTACAACTTCGGGCCCCACATCCAGATGCCCACTGACGACTGGTTTGCGGGTGAGCTACGAAATCGCCACGTCGACGTGCACTCCAAGAACAACTGAACCAAACGAGTGGCTGGAGACGAACGTTACCTCCAACATCTCCTACTTTTAGTGCTGTAAGAAACGTTCGCTGCCACCAACCGAAAACCACGCTGTTAGGGTAGTATGTGGCGAGTGAAAAGAGCAACCAAAAGCAATATTGCAATATTGATTTCGATTCGATACTTATACGATATAGGAACAATAATCCTTCTATGCATTCTGCTAAACATCCTTTGCAAGGGGTAATACTGTGTAATGTTTAACCAATGACCGAATAAATAAATAAAACAAAACTATCCCCATGACGGATGCTTTCGTTGGAATCGTTTGGAATCAATCCAGGCAGTTTCCAGAAGAAAGGGTTTCGAAATCAAAGATGGTTTAAGGCGGTTTAATGCTTGCTATCCAGCCTCTCGCCTCTCCCGGAACACGACGATAGCGACATTGATTGATTTTAAATTGAATACAAATGTGAATTTTTAACACTAAGAGCCCACATAGTGTTTACAATCTCTACTCTGCGATCGGCAAAGACACGTTCTTCAGGCAATTCAACCTTGTTTCTTTTGTATTACAGCTTCGTGAGCTGTCGTCTAAATTAAAAATGCATTAATGTTACTCACCTGCACGCGCAACGGATGCATCATTAGCTTCGGCAGCAGATCGGCCGACGGCAAGATATCATTCAGCGACATTCCCATCGTCTTCACGCCCTGGCATATGAAAGCCGCGAGATACCGATGTAGCGGGAAGTGAAAAGACGCATTCGACATTTCATACTGCGAAGAGAAGGTGAGGGGCATGATGGAACGCGGGATGAGATGGTGACACGACCGGGATGATACACGTGCAACTCGCACGATACCTACCTTCTCGAAAGGGGGTGGCAGATGGAAGTTGATCGCGTCGAGCCAATCCTGCAGATAGTTTACGCAATACATCATGATCTTCTTCGCCAGCGGTGCGTGTGACGGTTCCTGCAGGTGCGAGATGATCGACCACATCGGGTAAGCGCTCGCCTCCAGCTCGCAGCTGAACGCGGCGTAGTAGGAACTAGACTCGTACTCTACATGGCTGATGATTTCGCGAATGTTGACGTTCATTCCTGAAAGGGAGGATGGTGAGGATGAACGTTAAAGAGAAATCCACATTGGTAAGGCAGACCCGCGGTACTACTTACCTTGCAGCATCGATAGGAACTGGAACCACATGTCGATCAGGTTTTCGTCCTTGAGGAAGACGAGCGCAACCGACTCGTGCGAAAGCACGTTGTTGAAGTCGGAGACTAGCGGCCAATAGCAGTGCTCCTTCATCACGCGTTCCGCACAGTCCACAACGTAGTGGAAGTTGTGCTTCGGGTTGTGAAGCGTATGTGGCGTCAGTATCCGGGCCATCATCTGTCGCAGGCTGATGATCATCACGTGCAGCAGCGACAGCTCCTCTACCATCTTGAGCGCGAGACTCTCGTTCGAGAATAGCTGCACGCTCATGTGCACCACCCGATTGCTGAGCGTGTCCGGATCGCTCGACAGCTCCAACACGTTCGGTATACGGCAGTAGTGCATTACGAACGTGCGCGTCAGGTGCTCCTTGTAGTCCTGATCCGGCAGCATGTTGAGCAGGAAGCAGACGATCTGCTGCTGAAACTCGTACTTGAACGTCCAGAAGATGAACTCCTCCAGCAGCGTTTCATGCACGATTGTGCGCCCCAGTGCCGCCAAATGCCGGTACTCGTGCGGTGGCTCCGGTGACGGGAACTGCAGCAATGCCTCCTGGTACTGCAGCGTACCTTCGCGCACGTACATGCTGTAGCAGCTGGACGGATACGGTGGCTCTAGCAGCCGCCGATACACACCCCGATCGATCAGCGTGCGCGTCATCACACGCCGCATCAGCTCGCCCATGTTGTTGAACTCCATCAACATCGCGCAGTAGTCATTGCAGTACTCCGCCGTCCGCCGACAGTCGGCCGAGTCGATGTTGGTCGCGCTGTACTCGCGGAAGTGCAGCAGCATGCGCAGTATCAACCGCGGCATCATCGCTTCCGCCACCAGCATCAGATCGTCCGGGACGGGCGCTTTGTTCTGGCAGTTGTTCAGGCCGTGGTCGCTGCAGAAACCCTCCGCTTTCATCACGGACGTATCGCCGCAGTCGCAGGCGCCGCCCGCCTGCGACAGAAACATGTTGAAATCGTGGTTCCGGTGGTTGCCCCGCTTGAAGCAGTCACGGCAGATCGACATGCACGGCGATATGCCACACGTCCGGCACCGGTACGCCACCACGTGCGGTATCCATACCAGCCCACACTTAGCATGGTTGTCGTATGCTCGCACTGGAATAGAAAAAAGATGACATTAATATGAATTCAGTTACTTTGGAGCTACTTTCTATCATATTTATTTTTAAGTTATTTTTTATTTGGAACGGCCTGCCCGTATTGGTTATAAAATGTGTATTTCACTTGATTATAATTTATGTTTCATTACAATAATTTATATAATTCGAATTGCGAATGCTGTGGTAGCGAATTGCGAACATAAAAAACGTTCTTTAACAAGAATCTAATTTGCTATTTTCACATGTTATTAACATGTTACCTAAACTATAATTTGATCTAACGTTATCTACGATATAAAAAGGTTTCCGTGATAACATAGCAATAGCCCGACTTGATAAAATAGAATGTTTGTTAACTGTTTCAAGATTTTACACAATCTATTAAGCATCCAAAATATATGGTTTGGTTTTGTCAAATCGACATATATTTACAATATTATTTCACGATAATATATACATTTATTACACATATTTTGCCCCTTGTTTATGTCATTATCAAAATATCAAAACATGTTTAAATTCGAACGAGTTTTTAGCTTCTTGTGTGGAAAATTTCATAAAAAATTATTCATTAATATTTTAGTTTCTTTAAATAAACATTTCAATTTCACTACTATTGCGACGATTATAGTAAGCCTATTATGCCCTGGCAAAAAAGTATTAAAAGATCATCAATGCGTAGGGATACTGAGTACAACGCACGAATTAACACGAGTTCAGCTTTAGACAAAGCGACAAAACTGTCCTTGGTTTCGAACACTCAACTCGATCTCGCCGATTTGCTAATAATAGAAAATTACTTTCGTTGTACAACTCCCACATTGATTTGCCTGTATTCAACCACCGGCTGCAAACGTAAGGTGGTAAGCAAGTCGAATATGCAAACAATAATATAAAAAAAATAAACTTTATTCACAGCTATGAGATGAAGACAGTGTACAAAACACCAATAAGAATATGTGTTTTTATTACTAGAACGTGGATTGGGAGAGACCACTAATAAAAATGTTGTCCAAAGCTGTAGCAAATAATAAAATAATATTTAATTTAAACAAATATAAACAAAATCGATCGACGACTATGAGCGATAGAAAGCAACGAGTGTTTCTTTTCAATGTTTCTCTCAATTAAAAAAATTAAAGTAGCTCTTTGATTCGTTTAAACATAAATTTTAGCGACAACGCATTTCATTACTTATTTCTTTTGGCCGATACATACACGAAAATAATACTTAACATCAAAACGCACAAAATGAAGTTTAAATTTTTAAGCATATAAAAAAAAGCTACTTGAAAAAATTCGCAATAATACTTAAAACGATTATTTTTCTCCTAAAACATATATTCTCAAATCAAATAACTAATGTTTCAAAAAAACGTATAAAAATTATAAACAAGTATTGTCATGTGAAAGTGCTAAAATCGTATCTCTTTTACTGTTCGCGATACAAAAACAAGGATTTGTATAGTATGGCGTTAGGAACTGGACTACTCCAAAGAGTATCCCAAAGGCATTCGTTCCGGATCGTACCCGTGGCATATAGCGCCTGCGAGCCACGAAAAACGCCGCAAATGAACGATGCTGCGCCGTCCATGAGATTCCATGAAGCATGTCAAAGTTGGCGTAAATAATTCATCTTTCCTCCAAGTTCATCCATTCCCATTCAAGCATTTATGCGTTCATTGATTCATTCATCAACCCATCGCTACACAACGAAGCATGTGTGTATTTGTTTGTGGAGTTCCTAACACGCTACATTTACATTAATAAATTCACTATGGGATGTGCACAGTAGGAACGAAAAAAAACAATCCTTTGCATGAAACGAACGTACATTTAACATTATTTTAAACAAATTTTACTTAATTGAAGTCATTTAAACCGTTTTCAAACGACCTTAGTGTAGAACAAATCGTATTATTAAAATTTTCCATAGATTTTGTTAAATGCAAAAGCTCTCACAAATTCTTATTTACTAAAAGCACATTAACACATCGATGTGTATCGGTGTAGAAAGAATGCGAAGCATGGATTTGTACTCCGATGTACACATTTGAATCAACATGTGCAATGAAATTAAGCTTGTAGATGAATCAAACTATTTGTTTATTATATTAAATTGTAGTGTAATAATTTATAATTCCATGAAAATTCACTAGTGCATGACCGCTAATTTACGAATCTTACTCCTATCCAAACAAATCAACCCTAATGGCAAAAGCTACACGAACAAAATTGTTTCTACCCACGTCCATGAGGCTTCGTAGCAATGTTTTACTCATAATTAAAGTCAAAAGATAAGGCATGGGTGCTTGTCGCTACTTTCTCATGTTTAATTTTGGATTTCTTCTTTGCTTCATATACCGCACATTTTGATTTACGAAGTACATTCTGTATGACTTAGAGTGTTTTTGGGCAATTTTCAACCCATGAGCGTCGCGCCCCGGACCTAGGATTAGAAACAGATTAATGATGCCAGCAGACTCGCCTAAGGAGTGAATGCACCGTGATCATTCTCGATCGTCGATAATACGTCGTTCTGGTAGTCATGAACACCGAACAGAACACATACACTTGCAATTTTCAACGATCAAGTGGTTGTATAAAAGTGAGTGAGACGGCACGCGAACACATTCCACCACGAAGGTGTGTGCGTGTCTGTACAGTAACGCTCTCTTAACTATACATCACTGCCCAAAATCCATACGATCGTGTATCTACCACCACTTTGGTACGATGATGATCGTTTGGTACTCGGGAGTGCTCCACGACGAGGTTCGTTGACATGAACGGGTGAGTCCACACAGCTTTCTGGTCCGACACGGGCTCTCGCTCCTACTAACGCCAGATCCAGAGGTGGTCGACTTCAACGTAGCGAGCACAGGTTTTCCGCCGCGACGGCGTTTCCTCTTCCCATCATTCGCGCGTACACGAACACACACACACACACCCTCTTTCTGCCCACGATACACACCCGCTACCGTGTGAATGATCCCGTGTGTATGTGTGTTGATTTTCGGGTTCATTGACGTCTCCTCGTCTATCGCTCCTCACAAAATGCCCTCAATATGGGGCCCTTTTCCTTGTACAACCCCCGTTTTTCAATTCTTCGATTGATTTGTATCTCCCTCCCATAAAATACTCTTTACCCCAAGCAATAAAAGCGCATCTTCTAGACTTATCCGAAAGACCACGTCGACTAAGACACCTTCTTTTTTCGTTCTCGCCGAGATGAACAACTCGCCCAAATCACGCTCGCTTCTTTTTCTTGAAGGGATGCCGATTGGCAAACCTATTAGGCGTGTGAGCAAAACAGCACTTAAATCTTCTAAGCGGCTGTTCAGGTTTGCTCCTCCCATCTTCCCACCCGGAAAGTTCAACGATCTCCAAAGAAATCTGCGAGCAGACGGCACAACAGGTCGCATACATAGGCATTGCCGCAGCGTGTAGAGGCAGCGAGCATAGAGAGGAGAAAAACCGCATGGTTAACCAAGGTGACGCTGACGACGACGTCACTTTCATACGATCGACGACCTTGACAATGACAGTGGAATGAACTCTGGAAAGCGAAGTACTAGCTCCACTCACGAGGGGAGGCAGTGAAATGTAGCTCATCTTTCCGATCCTATTTTCAGTGCTCGACTTCGATATCTGCTATGAGACACGACTTTTCCCCCCTCTTGATCGTTGCGTGGTTTTCACTTTATGTGAGAGTTTCAAGTTCCTGTCCTATCTTATTTCTCTTGCTTTCTCCTTAACTCTCCTTTAATAGCTATTCAACAATTGGAATTTGACAGATGTCTAGAAGTTGACGAGTATGTAACCTAACCTAACCTAACCTAACTTATTCATAGCAGCCATACAGCCAATGGATCAACAAATATTATACGAGGACCACGTCATACGACATATTTCGGCGATGATGCGTATGATGATGCTGAGCAAGAGGAAAGATAACCTCAACACACCAGAGAGTGTGACTTAAGAACGGCGAGGAGAGGATCTCTTTTTCTCTCCATGTAGGCAGATGGAAGTTCTGATGCCTTATGAGCAGGATCATACGAACATCTCATGCAGCAACATATCTCAGCGCAAGATGATGCAATTTGATCGAATCGCGCTCTCGTTCTCATCATCTTGTTCTCCCGTACTTCGACTCTCACTTAGGCCTTCTCCCGGTCGGTCCATTAGTAAGTTGATCATCACCGAAAAGTTCGCGCCATTTTTACTTGCCGACGCCGCACTGATCTTTCCAACCAACCCCTTACAGCCCTCAAGGTCAAGAACCTAGCCCCCAGTGATTATGAAACAAACCCGATAAGCGACCATGTGCGTTAAAACGTGACCGAGACTTGCATTTCATATGGAGTCGGCAGACAACAGGAGCAGCACAACAGGATCTACCGGTGCAGTTCATCACTTTACGACAGGTCGTACGGTCTTGTCCTAAAAGAATTTTTTATAAATATTGCACCAAATACAATAGTTCTTCGATTTTTTAAAACTTGTTTTACACGCCTGTAAAACAACGCGACTGTAAAAAGTGTTCAAATACTCTATAATTAAAATGTTTTAAATTGTCACAAATGGAGTTGGTCGTAATTTGAGCTTCTAATCTGCACTTGTCCTAAACTAACTAACCAAATACGAATCGATAAATTCAATTCCAGGAATCCCGTCAAATCTCTCTTATGGCCCGCTTCTATGTGAATCTTCTGCATTCCACCCACTGAGCGACGTAGCAAAGAAAAACATCTCTCCATTTTTCATCCACATCAAATGCTGCCTAATTTACACCCGCGGGGCAAGGATATTCCAAGGACAGTGTTTTTATCGACATTGGACTGGTGTATTAACTTGCAAATTCGTGTCCGCACAGATGCGCCTGACGAACCTGACGAGCTCTCGGAGGGTTCATGTCCGTTGCGTCCGTCGGTGGAAAAATTTAACATTAAAATGCTCATTTCCAAATCAAACTATTCGATCCATGCGAAATTACATTCAGATCCGTCGTGAAGGAAGCATTACCTCAGAGCATCGGATACATAGTTATTTGCATAGCCTTGTTCAATACACCCAAGTACATGATTGTTGGTTCTGCCTGTTTCAGCTGTAATGCATATCGTGGTTTTATGTTATTAGATTTTTCATCTCATTATCGAGCATCTTATCTTAAACTGACCATTCATGCAGAACATTTCTGGTATAACTGACTGTTTGCGTGTGAAATTAATGGTCTTATTCTAATAATCTCAGTTGCATTAGATACAATTAGGACCGACGAGAAATTTATAATAACTCTGTGTAGCTTCAATCGAGGACGAAAATAGCGATTCCTTCCAAACATGACAACAGAATTATTCTGTCAACCCATACACCCAACCAATTGTGCATGTTGAACATACACATAGAATAGATTTAATTTCGATGACGAATACGATTTCGAGCACCTTTATAAAATGTTTATATACTACTTAAAAACTTAAACTAAAACGTAATATTTACTTCGAGTATATCAATGCATTGAGCTACTTTTCATTTTTAAGCTGACCTTAAGCTAAAACCTTCAGCTGAAAAACAGCTAATGCAACCTTAAAACTGCGGCTTCCTTATTTTCTTTTACTAAAAAAAGCATTTTTCTCTAGATATACTTAATTCAAAAGTTGACTTGCCCAATTTTTTATTGACTTACACAATTTTCAAACATGCTATAGCAGCAATGAAAAAAGAGACACAATCACGATGACATAATACGGCAACTCCTTACTGTTGATTGTCAGAATGTTGATTTTAGACAACAAAACGTGTTTTTTCGTTTTTCAGATTTCGTACTTCAAATTTATAAGATTATTTTTGCAAACAGGAGCTATCCAAAAACGTTAGATTTTCGAAGCATTCTTGCACACACTATTT
>JXXA01001764.1:0-15844 GCA_000956255.1 Anopheles punctulatus | reverse complement strand
TCGGTAGCTACGTATTTGGAAAAGGTACCAGTAATATGTATATTAATATTCATTTGCTTCAGTGTGGTTTTGTTTGCGTTATGCTTGCATTATTGGTGGATGGGGAATCGGCTGTTGTGTTGGGGTTCACAAAATATAGCTGCATCTATGTGTTCGGCCGCCGCTAGCCCATATTTGATACGGACATCGAACGATGGCAAGTTGAATGTTTTGTTTTTTTTTTGGAATTTTCATTTTTTTTCTCGCTATTATCTCTATATGATCATATCATATTCATGACGTGTATATATACCAATATAAATAGTACCGTTTTGTATAATCATACGAATACGTACAAATGTATGTGACTACAGTATAATATACTCTCTATCTCTTTTCTGTTTTTCCTTCTATCTCTTTCTATATATATAGGACACATATAGTTTCCATGTTGTTTTGTCTTTTCTATTTCAGTCGCCGTACCGCCTGCGCACTGGTTTAGCTTTCGTACAGTCGCGTTTGGAATGGCATTCATAAAACATCCATAGGTATGCAGTATTTGAAGCGTTTTTTGTTTTTTTCTTTGGTTTTCGTTTCATTTTTTCCGATTTAATCTCGTTACTTTGCTTTGCTTTCCTGTTACAAGTTTTTTTTTGTTGTTTGTGTGATTTTAAACACAATCATGCTGTGTTGGTAAGCTTATACATTTGCTGTTCACATTTAAGCTCCATTTTATTTGTAATATATCTTGCACTGCTGGCTCGTTGCTGAACTGTAGCCTTTTGGGTTTGGTATTAATGTAGTTCACACTCTAATACTATTGAGCTCAATAAATACTACTGGTTCTGTAGCAAAATCGTTCGTTTCTGTTGTTGAATCCGAGTAAGTAATACTTTGCATCAGTCTACATTTCACAAGTGGTTGTTTGTTTTGTAATTGTATTCATAAATCTTTTTCTTCACCATATAAAACATTGTTGTATTCAACAAAACGAAGTAGAAATTTGTTTTCATTTGGAATAAAAAGGCTAACAATTCAACACTTGTGTGGAAGTGTACTTTAACCTGAAACCGTGACTTTAATTATGCAAAGCATTCACGACTCTGTGTGAAAGCATACACGACTAAGGAAGTACAAAAATTGATGTAAAAACCGATTTGTCGTGCTAATTGCATACTTTCCGGCACATAAGTATGACGTCCACAAAACAACTGCTGGATTAATTACTTTCAAGTAATTTTTTTTTCTCTTTAGTACCCGTGTGTGAGTCAATCTGTCTCCTTTGGCTGGAAAGAAGCAGATCGTGTCCATTCCATGATCTATTGGCGAGAGAAAACAAAATGGAACATAAAAAAGGTAGATTTTTTTACCTTCCATCGACCTCGAGGTGGCAAACTTCGTCCTAGATTCATTTCAAGCACTTGTCCTCTAGTTGTTTATTCGTTCTTTGAGGAATTTCGGGGTTTGTTTTTGTTTTTAATTTTCTCCCGTTGTGTAATATTATGGCTCTCGTGAACGGCAGAATTATCGTAGCACATGCCACATCGCAATGGGTTTACGACTGTTCTGCATCAGGTCCTGCCAGTGCTGGGTGCCGCAGCCGCCCTCACGCAACCCTATCCCACAGCCCAGATCCTGATCCTCGCCCTCGTTGGACGTCACAAACAGCTCGATCCCGGCGTCCTGCAGCTGGGACGAAGGTAGCTCGAACGTGAACGCTTCGTTCCAGATCGGGTTGGTTGGGTCGAGGGCCCGGATCGCGCTGGTTTTGCGTTTTTTCGTTCGCTTATCGTTCATCAGCAGATACAGCTGGCAAGAAAAGGCGGAAGATATTAGAGAAAATATTACCATCGACAACAAATAACAAACATTCTTTATCGCTCACCTTTACGAACGGTTCGTGGGAGATGGAGAGATTCTTTGCCTTCATTACGACCACCGTCAACCGTTCGGCTTGCGGTAGGTAGCTTAGCGAGATCAGCAACTCGGGCGCGGTGTCTGCGGGCTTTCGAACGGCGATCAAATCACCCCAAAGTTCGCAGCCAGACAGGTCCAGCGTGTTGAGCAGGAACCGAATTTCGCCAACGACCTCATCGTGCGAGAAGCGATCGTAATCCAGGAGCTGGCAGAGGAATAAGTGGAGAAAAAATATTGAACTTTCATATTCAATGAGCAAATAAACTCGTAGCAATGTGTGTAGCAAGTCCCATCGGTACCTTATACATGAAAACGTTTTCCTACAAAATCGTTAAAAAAATCGTGTTCAAGGACTTTCAAGGAAGAGCCTATTTGCATTTGGAATGAAGTTTTCTCGACGAATGCAATGACATTGCATGATGTTGTTTGAAGAAACATTGTTACCATCGATAAGTTTTACAACATTTTTTTAAACATAAACATTGAAAGAATTTTATTTGTTTATGAGTAAAATTTACTCTAATTCTTTTGCAAAACGCATTACACATAGGTTTGTTAGTATAAACAGTGTGTAAAATTCCATTTTCACAAGGGTTTGCATACATTCAGGTACTTTTATTGAAAGTCTATGAAATCATTATGAAAATATCGATTTGACATGTGTCATTTTTAACCTCATGCAAAAATTACGCTAGTTTTTTTTATTGCATTATCGAAAAATGCTCTTGTCTATTTTTACAATTTTGATTCAGTTTGACTGTTTGCAGTAAAATCGGCATGCGTTCCTGATACCTTTGAGTTGCTGGACGTCCAACGATAAAGGAAAGGAAACGAATATAAATTGCGCTAAATTCGCCGGTTAATACACACAAACCGACTGCCAAAAAGGTGGGTGGATTCCTTCAAAACGCACACAATGAAACTTTGTCACTAGCAGGGATGAAAATGGATTATGGGTTTCGATCGCTTCGTCGCTTTGTCGGGATCATATTTGCGTTGCGGTAGCTCAAACGGTTTGGATGTTTTATGAGATGCATAAAAGACCGGTAGCCGGTCGACGTATGGTGCCGGTGCTGGATGCTGGGTGTTAGCAATCGTGCAAGAAAGTGTCACAAAAAATCCACATCTGTATGCGCCCCTTTCAGGGACGTACAAATCATGATTGATGGCATGTTCGTTTGGAGGTTGCAAATGTGTGATTGAAAACGATGTCCCTGACGTAAAAATAAATGGATCTATTGCAAACGAAAACATGTTTTGTTATTGTAAAGCTCGTTTGAGCGATTTGAAAGAGGAATCTTTTTTGGTGAATAAACGACTGCAATAAAACTCAGACTCCATTTCAAGCATTCTTCCAACGTTACCTGCAGCACAAAATTGCTCTTGACGAGATTCCGGGGCTTCAGCGGGAAGGAAAGCTGCTGATCAAAGTACGGATGCGTTTCGGTCCGATGCACCGCCGTCTGCTGCGTGCGTTGCTCCTCATCCGGCTCGAGAAACATCTTCACGTACGGATCACGGAAACCGGTATCGCCGGCGGGCGTTAGATCTTGTGCTGTTGGAGAAGAGAGAACACGCTTTCGGTTATCGGAACCCCATCAAACCAACTCGTAAAAGTTTCAACTCGATAACATAGTAACGCTGTGGATTGCATAATGTTGGGTTCGATTTGCGGTCGATTTGCGCCCAAAGGTAGACAAAACGCACGAAAAACTAACTTCATTGTACCTTCGACCAAATGCACCAATAGTTCCTCCTTGCCGCCATCGTACTTCAGCCGCAGATGGAAACGGCCCAGCACCGAGTGGATGTCGTTCGCAGCCAATATTACCGGAACGCGCCGCCGGGGTGACCGGGAGCTATCGGAACGAATCGAACCGATTGGGCTGTCCGGTGCGCCACCATCGCCGGCCAGTGAAACAACGCCCGAGAAGGTACTGTTGCGTTTCTTCGGCGAGCTGAACTCCCTCGGGCTGGCACTGCTCATGACGGACGCAAGGCTGGCTTTGCTGCCACGTTCCAGTCCGTCCGCCGGATTGCTTCCGGAACCGATCGGAAAGCGTCCCTCCAGGCTGAACGTGCGCATCGGGCTTGGTGAGCGAGATTTCTGAAAGAAAAAAAAATTCAATGAATTGATTTCATTTTATTCAGAAGAGTAAAAAAATGCTTATAAATGGTTTGAAATCGAAAAAGAACGAATATTTTATTTCTGTTGTTTGATATATTGCATACATTTTGGCGCAAATATAGCCGAGACACAAACATGTGCAAGAGAACCATTAATGACAATCTTGACCATGATAATTGTAAAAAAATACACTTAAAGCAACAAAAACGATGGGTTATTAATGATATTAGTCGCAATCTGTACAAAAACTGTTCGAACACCGGTACCTACCCTCAGGATAATATTATCCGAAGTAGTTGAGCGTGTGTCACTGTTCGCATGGGTCATAAATTTCGGAACGCTCTCCCGATAGCTCTGCCAGTGGGACGAAACAAGGAAAGAGATGCAGAAAAAAACATGTCAGCTGCTTGTAACATTTCGTTTCCCTTTTTCCGAGGACGGTGGCTCGTTCCATATTTTTCTCGGAAACACTTACCGAACTGCGCGAATGGACGCTTTCCATGCTGTTGTTGCGTGAGGCGTGCGAGGACGATCCAGCCCCGACGGATGCATGTGCGGCCGGTCGACAACCGCCCTGGCCACGTGTGTCTCCGGTGCCGTAAGATTTTTTCGCCGAACCCGCCGCCGACGCTAGCGTTGGCTGGAGCGGGCTGGGTGTTACCTCCACCGGGCCGGAGGTGCCGAGCGTTTCGGAGCTAATCGAATGATGTACGACACTGCTCGCCGGCTGCACCGGGACTGAACCGCTCGTCACGTTGCAGTCCTGCAGGTTGATCTTCCGGGCCGCCTTTTTCTCCTCCAACCGGTCCAGCTCGGCCCACTCCTTACCCTTCCGGCGCACGACGTAATAGCGATACATGACGATCGTGACGGCCACGAGCAGAGCGAGGCCTGTGCCGGCTGCTGCCCCGAGCACGGCAGAGCTTACGAACACCATGTTTTTTTTTCGCTGCTTGGAAAATAAATAAACTGGAGGAAAAGAGAGAGAGAGAAGGAAAAAAACGATTGAAAACACAGAAAAGGAAGTGAGATGATGGAGTGTAGCGTTGTAGCTAAAGCTCGTACGATTCGTGGAGGACAAGAGTAAAAAAAAAACCATTCCATTTATCATCATGCACAGGACCACCAAGCGGTGTGCGATGCGTGACCAATAAATGACACAAATTGAGTCTGGGGATGTTACTGAGGAGATTTAATTTCGCAACTTTCATCACCATTGCGAGCGAATTCGCTTATAGCTACTTCATCGAATCAGTACAAAATTGGATTTGTGATTTCTTATCCTTTTTATTAATAGCATTAGTGATCGAAGCAATTTCTAAAAGATAAAGAAACCCCTAATCACGAATTTATCGTGCAGATTACATACTTATAGGCTCTTTAAACAGCGGCTGAACGCCAAACAGCATGCAATTACTAAAATACACCAAATTGCATGCATGCAGGCGTCAAGCGCCTATGATTGCGGTACATCTAATGGAATCCGGGAGCTTTCGACACAATGTGGGTAAACAAAATAGAAATGTTAACCTTAATGGCCACTGTAACCAACTCAGCAACGGAATGAATAATTCATTCCCGTAATCAATTCATCACGCACCGGGGCGAATGAGGTAGATGTCACACCGTGATAAGACTGTTGCTGACTACACACAACAACCCACCCACACTACACATGTTACAGCGGGCAAATAGAAAATTACTTATTCACCACACAAACATACCGGGCGTGCCGTGTTTTGGTATCACACCGGCAAAGCAAACCATTCATCAGGTAATGCATTTTTTATTGGCCCCGGTCGGTTTATTGGTTGGTTTTCTGTATCCACTGCTGCGGAACGGCCGGGCACGGGTGTTTTTGGTGCCAATTATCGTCGTGCGCTAATTTATTCTCCGCCTCAGGGTTAGGATTGCGGTTGGGCCGACAAGACGCTCAGCCAGGCGGGCGTAATGGTAGGCACTGATTACATTATCCTGGCAGGAGAAATAATAGAGCTGCAAGCCTTCAGGACCTGTTCCGGCACTCTCTTTCATCGCAGCTAATTAGTTGGTTAAAAGCACTTGAATCGAGAGGCGGTAATCGTATCTATGCCACTAAGAAGTATTAGGCTTCTAGAAAATTGGCACCGTTGCTTCCAAATGCTGAGAAATATTTTGTACATTCATTTCTTAACAAGATAGCATCACCATCCGTTTCGAAAATGGCTAGAACAATATTGGCAAGAGAACGAATTCGACCCAGCCCGGATGCGAATCCTTTCTTTCCACGAACGACGGAAATCATGCTACCTGGAAGATGGACGGGCGGGCGGAAATTGCAATGGAAAATCAATCGAAGCGGACAAGCGCTGATTGGAGCTGCCAGCTGACAGTGAGGAAACTGTTTAATCGTTTCCGCTCCTGCCTATACCGGCCTACATTGTGGTCTTGTTTGCTGTGTAACCTTTGCCAGCCACAGCTCAACCACAGAAACGAACTTTTCGTTCCGTTTGTTAATAACCAATTCACCGCCGGGGGGAGGGGGAAAGAAAAGTACCTTAAAGTAATAGGGTTTCCTTGAGGAATAGAATTTCGACGGCAAGCGAAAGAAAACTCGTTTAGCGTGTTTCTGCCAGGGTCAGGAGTGAGAATATTATAATGTAACTCAAAGAAAGTTTTGAAGGGAAGAAACTATGAATTATCCACTGACGGTGCAGTTTTTACGTATAATGCATTGAGTTCAAGGTTTTTTTTTTTGCAAACCCATACGTGTTTGAAATATAAAAAGGACTTTAACACCGACATGCCGAGGACAAGGGAGTACCATTAATTAAACTGAAACGGTTTCAAACCGACGGAGCAATACCTAAAGATAGTCCTTTCGGTGGGAGGAAGATTTTTGCTTCCCGAAGCCATACCAACCGTACCGATAACAATCATACCCGTTGGGTTCGATTAATTAAATCATTCGCATTAGGACGACGGCTGGGACCTTTTCGGAGCACAATACTAATGCGGCTGACTTTTTTACTTTCTTTACTTTCGGTTCGCGTTTCGAACGCGGCTAATTAAGATTCGCTTTCCACGCCACTGCTCTGTCCGATAGGGTAGAATTACTGCGAAGACAAACGGCACTCCCTTGAACAAAGGGCTCGCTGCTCGAGCGATCTCGCGTGACGCGCACAGATACCACCGGCACCAAAACAGACCGAAGAGAACTTTACAAACAAGCTTCGTATTCGTTTAACAACGCCACACTTTTTGTACACTGTTTAAAAAAGTGATCGATAAGCGGACCGGCGCAAGAGGGTGTCATCTAACGCCGATCAATTTCAATCAGCTATCCCGAACATCTATCCGACGAAAAAATCCCTGCAAATCAGCCGAGCAGAATAGCCGCGACGAGCCGAGCTACGGTGGTCGGGTCAAAAAACAAACAAAAGCATTAAAGTGATTGATCGTATAATCCAACCGTTAAATCTGGAACCTTTCGGGACGGGAACCCACCGCGTGGGAGGCTTCCGGTTCGATTAAGTTGCCAATGTGTATACCGGCAGGCGTAGGCCTGGGGGAAATAACGTCGAATGCGTACATTTTACGTACGTTGAACGAGACGTGAATTTTGATCCGGTTCTGTCAAGGGAAAGAAACTTGTTGAACATCCATCGGCTAAATGTGGGATTTTTTTTGTAGAAAAATTTTTTTTCAAGAGCATTAGCATAACCAACAAGAGTATTTACTATTTTGAATAGCGAAAAACGATTACCAAACCGAATAAGGAGCAAAATACAGTTCTATCGGCAAGCATGGAGAGCATAAAACGTTATTCTGCATACATTTTGGCGCTAAGAACGCCACTATCAGCCAGAAAGTATGCAAACGCAAAAGAATGATTAATAAAGCAGTTGTACAAGGGATGGCCACTTACAAAACTGGCATACACCAAATGCAATATTTGCATTATGTTAATATAAAAAATAATAAGTATAATAATAATATAATTTAAACTAAAAAACATAAAAGTGAAAGCTACGGGATTTCTAAAACAAGTATTCCAACACATAAAACGTTCAAGTATATGACGATGCTACTTTTTGTTTTTTGTTCATTATTCATTAATTTATCATCTCTTCATGTAATCATTTTGACACTAATTATTTATTTTAATGTATTTTATATGAAAATGCTCACAAATCAAATCAAACACTCTAACAAATCAGGAAAACTCGTCTCATTATTGCATTGATTCCAAGAAAATATGCTACCAAATAGGTTTCCCAAACAAATCGGAATACCATTTCTGCAAACGTCTCTTTACACTTCCCCAATTAAATTATATTTTTAGCGCCTTTAGCGTATGCAGTAACTAAATTCATCAAAAAGCTTACCGAACGATCGAGCGAGCTTCTGCTAGGCAACGAAAGGAATAAGTCCTCATGAAGCTCAGCGGGACCGTGGTCTGTCGACAAGTAACAGTTAACAATGTTCTTTTCGATTTGAGATTGTTTTTTTTGTCGAAGATTTGTAGCTTTACAAAATTCCATTCATCGTTGCCAGTCACCCGAATTGATGGGACGATGTAGCAGGTCCCAAAAATAAACTCTCCACCACGCGTCGCAACGGTGCTGACGGAAATTCGTTATCGCCGTATGATTTCCTTCTACCATCCAGCACCTCAGGCCAACAAAACGCTTATCGCACGATGAATGGATGCTTGCTGCGAGCACCTTTCGTGCGAGGTAGAAAACACCAATCAAGCGGTCGATTCAAGCGTGTATCGAAAATCGATTGCCAGAACTCCACACGAGCAAGTTTGCGCATGTTGTTGGCACCCTTGCGAAGCACACGGCACAATCGCACCCTCCCGTGCGCTATTAGTTTACCAAACACTCGCCCGAAAGTGGCCCATCGGGTGAACGTCAAACGGACACAATCTCGCTCGCAATTACCCGCGCACCGTGCCCGGATCCGGAAACGACAATTATACTCCAAAAATGTGTCAATTACAACAGGGTTGGGTGACCTTTCGGTGGAACGTCAACGGTGTGTGGTGGCACTATCGCCCCAGGCATCTCCCGCCGAGGGGACGACTTAATCAAATTTGTTCCACTGAACTCTGATCCCTGCCCCGTTTTCCTTCCACAGCTGGGGCGTCAGCCCGATGGAGACGCTTGGTGTGTCGTTCGCGCCTGAGAGCAAAATTAATGGAGACGCCCGGTGGCGCCTGGCACAGCACGACCAACTGCAACGAAAACAGCAACCGAGTCGAGAAGCACTAGCAGTGTGCCGCTGGGACGCGGAAAACGCTCAAATTAGCTACCGCCCGGGGTGGTGCTCCGGCTTCGGAACGCGGTCGGGAGAGGAGTTTGTTTCAGTTGTTCTTTTAAGTGGTTTTGTGGTTTGACAAACGCTTCCTTGCGCGCAAGGAGCGCCGGGGTGATCTTTCCCAGCGCGAAAACGATCGATCTTCGTGCCAAGGCAACTCGACAGTAATTCCCCGGTGGACGGCAACGGTCCACCAGCAAACCACCGGCCCCGAGTGACGAATAGGTCGGGAAAGG
This sequence comes from Anopheles punctulatus, assembly GCA_000956255.1. NCBI lineage: Eukaryota > Metazoa > Arthropoda > Insecta > Diptera > Culicidae > Anopheles > Anopheles punctulatus. The sequence continues at coordinate 6,280 of JXXA01001764.1, read as the reverse complement.
GGTAGTCCACAAAATTACACCCCATCAATCATCACCCCGAATCCCGTCAGAAACCACTCAATACAATCCATTCCATTGGCTTCCGGTTCGGTTGCCGTGCAAAAACTAATTTCCTCGCCTGGCGTGAAATTGTGGACGAGCGCCGAAGCAGTCGGAAGCTCCGCGGAACCGTCATACAGTGGCAATTTACTCGCGGATTTGTTTTTCCGCGTAGCTTAATTTGCACCCGCAAGTGGTTGGTATCATTTCTCGCAATGAGGATCATTTCTCGAACGGGAACTATCCTGTTGGCTGGTAATGGGCAATTGAAGCGGTGATTTGCTACCGTTCGTAACACTGCTGGGATTGCGAGGGAGCGACCCATTGTGTGCGAATAGATTGGAAATATCAAGGACACATAATTGTTTACACAATCGAGTAAAGCAAACCCTTTAACGATTTAAAAAAAAGCCTTAAGAGCTAAGGAGTATTCTGCAGCCTTACGAACAAAACAAACTAAACAGGAATGTTTTGATAGTTTAAGTGTAGTTTAAGTATTTATATAAACTGTAGAGAGATTTTCGATCTTAAATTATTATTTTAAGGTTAATAATATCCTACATGACCTTTTCAGATGATTGTGAGGCTCATTTTTACAATAATCATTATTTTTAATTTTGCCTCCAGAATTTCTTTAACGTTTTTTGATAAAAACTTTGGATTTGAATTTCGCTCGTCCAGTTAAAAATTGCACAACAATTGTTGTGCTTTCAAAACGCTCTCAATTTATCTGTGAGGTCTCTCTCTGTAAGGTTTATAGCCATGTTTTCGAATAATTTACATAAAACAATGTAAATAATGCTAAAAGTTAATAAAATCTAATTTTCTTCACCACATGAACATGTTTGTTAATGATTAGAACAATAAAAACCTTTATATTAAAGCTTATCATGTTGATCGTTTTCAGAATGCTATCAACTGTTTTTTTTTTACATTTAAAACTCTGCACAAAATAAGTGTCATTGTACGAGAAGTTTTGATTTCCAAACACCACTTTTGAAACAAATTTGATTGCCTTAGATGCATGCTGTCTGACAGAAATGTCTATCGAACCAAATTCTACGTTTAATAATTATTTTTTTTACAAAATTTTAAACAAACTTTTCATTTTTCATTTGAATTTGAATGAAAACAACCATTTTTGAAACATAAATGAAGTTTTTGAGCAGTTTTTTTTTCAAGAAAAAAAAAACCATCAATGTTTATGGAGAAAAGTCATACATACAAGGCATAGCCAAATGGGTCTTTTTTAATTTGTCTCGTATTAGTTTGTCATTGTCGAAAGGAACACCTCCATACGATTGCATCCGCACGTTTGTGTCTAATGTCTTGTCCGAGAGACTGCAGCTTGCTGGCTATGAGATCATTACGCCACCTATCGGATAACCCAAGACACAAACCAGTAAGCAATGTGATTATTGAGAAAAACCAGAAGCGAACTGATGCTTCTTAAAGCTCATGTTCCGTACCTATCTGCCCTCTTTAGACGCAACCCATTCATTACCTCAGCGTGATGCCAATCATGCTGGAAACAAAATGCATTAGCCACTGACACCGACTGACCAGCAGCAGCCGTGTGTCCTTCGATCCGGTAATCAACAAAAGCATAACTCAACCAGCGCAAACTCCGCTTCGGGAATCCTTCCCAAACGCTCCCCAAACTTCCTATCGAAAGGTCAATCCACTGCACGTCATCTTGATAGCATTTATGGTGCGGGTGGAAACACATGCGAAAAAAAAGATCCTCTTGCCCTCCTGGTCGCCCCGTCTCCAGCCACTCCACCTAACCACGTTAATGAACTGGAAAATTGCTTTACGAGCATGGCTGATTTTGTCTCGCTCAATCACCGAGCGCCGCAGCTTAGTGCCGGCCGACGGGAATAAGCGGAATCCCTTCACGACGGTAGCCTCTTTAGTGCACCCCATCCACCCCGTTGCCACACTAATTCCATTTCGTACCCCTCATCTTCACCCGTTGCGGTACAAGAAGATTTATATGCCGATCCTACCGAACGAACCTCGCCGATGAGTGTGGGCCTCTGCCGCTGGTGGCCCACCAGAGAAGGTTTTGGTTTCAGCTAACCCAAACCTGTGGTGCGATGTGGTGATGCTGTTTATGAGCGTATGATATTCATCTTTATCTAGTGCTATCAATACCACCCACTCCGGCAGCCACATGCTCAATGAAGTGGATATCTGGGCCTTAAGACACCTTTCTCAGAGCTTTCGTCGGCTAGTCGGCTGTAAATGAACGCTTTGCTAGTGGCGTGGGTAGATTTTCATGATGCCGAGCAGGTGGCAACAGATGAGCCCGACGCATAACCGCACCGATAATCTGGACTGGAGATGCTTTCTCGAAACGGACCGCAATCCGAATGTGTGTACCGTTCTGGGGAACGGATTCACTTGCCTTGCTTTCCTTATTGCGATAAATGTTTTTTACCTATTTACTGCATTACATTGTTGGAGCTATTTGTTTTTTTTAAGCTTTAGAAACAATAATTATTTTGAATTTGTGAAAAAGAAAAGCAGTTCTATACATTTAGATACCGATCTGTTTTCAAAACACAATCAAATTTAAAGTTTTGCGTTGAACTAAGCTGATAAACGGATTTCGCCCAAATGTATGCAGGCCCGAATGGAGAAGCCTACATAGAGAAGCGCCCAAATGTATGCAAAGAATAAAACAAACATGGTAATTTAAACAAAATTTTCTCTTTTGGTACGTTAATAAAATGCAAATCTCATAGTTATTTTCTTCAGTCATACAAAACGGCAGCTTCAATCAAGCCGCTTACTCCGACATAATTATATGTAAAAAAGCTTGGAAAAAAAACTGTCGGAAAGAGATGAAACAAATCATTTAAACACAAAACGAATTATTGTTCAACCTAGTAAAATCCCAATGCAATTTATACACGCCATATTACGTGTTCAACCCGCAGCTATATCCCTGAGGCACGGGCCGAACAATATGGCTTAATCATTTATTCTTTTCCAGCTAATGTAGGAGTTTTGGTTGAAGCTTTCCTCATGTTTTCTCAATTCATGTTCTCGTTGAGTGACGAAAAATTAAACAGGAAGCAAGAGTAAGTTCCGCGAAATCAATCCTATCCAAAGATCTGTTGAACGAACGCGTTACATGACACCTTCGTACTTCCAGTACATCCCATCGATGCCACTCTTTTCACTGCGTTTCCTGACATTGCAAATCGGAGGAACAACAAACGGAGAGCGCAAAACTATGCGTCCTTTAATATCGTGCGTTCCATGATGCGCGTTTCTGTACGATATTTCTCACAGGGAATTCAAAGAATGCGGCATCATAGACAAAACGCAAAATCTTACCGGACATCTTCGACGGCCGGAAAGTATCCGTTTTATTACGTCAACATTAAACATAGCTTGGCGTGCTTTTCGTTCCCCGGTGCGGGGTCGAGGGGGACATGCCGTTACGAACAGGTTTTAGTTATTTTTATGATCGTTAATATTGTTTTCGTTGGGTTTTGGCGCGGTGCAGCGCTTCCATCCGAGGCGGTGGAATGTCAACAAAACACTTAAGGATTTTACGATCCACTGTTCCGGCGCGGTTTAACGACGCTTCACACTCGCACCCCGATGACCTCGTCGAATAGAAGGGAAGGATTGATGAGGGGTTCTCTCCGATGTCGTTCCGTTAATATGAAAAAGCTTTTAATATTGCTTTATTTATTTTGCTCGAAACGGCGTCGAAAAAATCATCGATGAATCTGTATTCCGTTAACCTTCAAAATATGTCGAATTAAGTTAAATGTAAATGTGGTCAACGGTTGCGAAAAATATGAAACAAACGAATGAGAGCGTTTGATGACTCCGATAATTAAATTTCGATTAAAGTTAATTTCAATTTACGATCAATTAATGAACGCCATAATTTTGTAGTATAGGCGATTGTTAATATAGTACGAAGAATTAAAAAAAAATGTCACAATTTATTTTAAGATGCTTAAGAGGAAGCAAACTTGGGATAAAAATACCCACAAAATCCAAAAATTAAGAGTAACTTTCATACGACTTGCGGATGAATCACGCCGATCAAGATATGCTCCACCAAACACTTGATGATAATGACTGTAATCAAAGTTTGACATTGATTGCACTACGGCGCACTCACAAATGTATACACTTTGATAACGCTTCGATGCGTCCGTCTGGAAGAAAATTACTATTATCATCTTCCATCGTTTCGTCCCTGTTTCGGGAGAGCTCTAAGGCGTCCACTGTCAAACGTAAAATTGACAGATTGTTAAGTTTGAAAAACTTATTGATGCGAAGCGGTGCCCCGAATTCTCGAGCCTTAAATTACACCCAGTATGTCAGACGTGTGAATTGGGATGAGATTATAGGCATGAAAATGTACGAAATCATCATCTTTTTTTGGAGTGACACAACTTGATCCAATACTTCTATTTGTGTAAGCATGATAGGTCGATATTTGACATAAAAAAGTTGTTTGCGGATATTGAGTCTGATAGAGATAATCTTGGTGTAATCTGTGATACAATTACAATCCCTTGCTTTAAACTATTTGCTAGCATTTGAATCAACAGAGCTAATATCTATTATTCGTTCTTCCAAATCCTTCAGTTAGAGTGTGCATGAAGGACAAAATAATTAAATAATTAGCAGAACGTTTGTACTACCTTTTTTGAAAATTTTGGATTTCGATCTGCAATATCTTTTCGATCAGAATTCGATATGAAACGCATCGATACGTGCCGCCATTGACGAGATAAATCGAATGCATCAGAAAGATTATTAGATTAAGCTAGATTAGGTAAATAGTGATTTAGATTGGATTAGATTTAGATTGACAGATGTCATACTCAAAACGGCAGCTACCGCAGCGTCCAGTCACTCGTCGTCTACGATACTAAAGACTTTAATACAAAATAAAACAGTATCGTTCTGCTTTTTTGATACAAGCATTTCTAAAACCTGCATCCGGTTCGTCAGCGATGGCTGAATAGATAACATATTAAATTTTTGTTCCCTGTGCTTTGAAGCTGACTTTACTTTTTGAAACGATTAATTTATTGCAAAAAAAAAGCCTGCAAGTAGAAGCCTATAAATTACAGTAACAATTTTAAATAAAAGAATTGTAAGTAACAAATCTACGAGAAGTTTCCTTAACCTTTCTTTTATAACTGACTGTGAAATATTACCCTTAGGAAGAAGTTGTCGTTATTTATTTCTACTTTGCTACCAAAAAAGTATCAATGTGTGTGTTGGATTTACTGGAAGCTCATATTATTTGTTTTGAAGACGATGAAGAAAATGCAGACTTATAATCCGGTGTTGTATGAGTATGGCCGAACCATCATTTTCGTAGCCTTGTATTGTGTAGATTTTATCCGATACCAGTTTAGAATACTGTAAAAAAACAATTGTAAGAATTTCTTACTCATACATCACCACATAAGCTAACGTTTGCATTCTGTACTTACATATGGTAGCAATTAGTCGTATCCTTATACCACCATCCGCACCATCCAGTCCTGCTACAGTTGGTAACGTCATTTGTGTCATAAGTGGCAAATGTTTTCCCTAAATGTCCTCTAAAAACATTATGTGCAGTTCCGGAATAGCTACCGAGAGATTTGATCTTGTATTTTTCTTCTGCTGTTCCCAACTGAAAGTTGTCGTATTTTGAGTAACGTATTTCACCAGAGGAGAAATATCTCTCGAGCAGCAGCTCATGTCGCTCGGACGATAAGATGCGATGTAACTTGGTCAAACCCAGCCAGTGTTCGCCTTTAAGATCACCGAACCCATTTTCGTAGTCCGACCAGCTGCGATTAAAGTTGAGCGAACCGTCGAACCTTCGCTGGAATACGATCCACTTCTCTCCATAACTGCGGTTATGCGCTGTATCACGATACACTCGAAACACCGAAGGATTATATTTGTATACACCAGGACGACCCATTTGTTCTTCAGCAAGCAGCTCAAGGTGCGTCGATATATTTTTATCGCAATCTAATAGATGGCCGAGCGATCCGTTTATTCGACTCGTATACTGCGTGAAGGAGCTACGAAGGCTCGAGAAATCGTTCGCACTGGTCTTCGCAAACAGATTGATCTTCCGATCAAGCAATCCCAGCTGGTCTGATTGATTTTGTTGAGCTTCCCTGAGCTGCGCTGCCAATTTGCTGCTGCTCACCGCTGCTACCTCTTTGATTTGAGCCGAAAGTTGGCCAAA
>JXXA01001763.1:0-14371 GCA_000956255.1 Anopheles punctulatus | reverse complement strand
AAGATTATAGAGCTTTTAAAAAGGCTTCCACAAATCACGCGATTCGTCTTCGTTTATTTAGAAAAGTCATAACATACATTGGCATGATTCATCTAACCTTTCTAGCAACACCTGTGTTGCTAATTTTCTAACAGACTCTCTCAAACTGTGATGTTAAATCACTACGCTTGGCTGTTTGCACCGACCAAATGCGAACGATGCAAATGCTTCCAGCACAGATAAATCTCCTCCTAAACTAACACAACACTCGCATAAAAAAATACTAAAGCGCACGGAAAACAACAACCCCGAATCACTCGGTTTATTGAATAATTCCACAACGAGGTCAGGCTGTAAGAGACGTTTGACCAGTTCAGCGTATTTCTGTTTCCCTTTACATCGGAGCTAGTTTTTTTTCTTTCCCCACTTTGATCAAAAATTCACCCTCAAGAGATTTACGCAGTACACGAAATTCCCATATCCGATGTTTGTGCGCTCTTTTTTGTGTGCTGTTGTTGCTCTGTATATCTGTTTCCCGCATCCCGAAAGTATGAATGATGATGCGAATCGGAACTCGCACCGTCTCGACCACAAACACAACGTTCAGCAGGGGCTAGCAAGCGGCAAACACACAACCGCAACTGACACGGAAATGAGATACATTCCCCGGGATCGATATCTTTGACCCGGTAGATGGATGATATCTGTTCGTTACATTTGTCTGTGGCCCCGTCACTGAGGTAGGATAATGTACGCGGAAGGTTTCAGGCTCGGGCCGAAATAGTCATAAATATTCAAAAAAGCGGCGTATTTTTTTGCGCATAGTGACAAAATATAAATAGCACATGTTTAGCAGGGCAATCAAACCGCGCCACCTACTTTTAACCATGTTTCAGCTTGTTGCTACACTTTTGTCGTCCCAACTGTTGTGCGGTTGGCTATTTTTAGGGATAACTAAATTATACTACATTACGAAAAGCCCCACCCATCTCATCCGATTCAACTTTCTCTCGGTGTGGGTAAGCCACGGACCTAAACCGAATATAGTCCGCCGTGAATTACACATTTCGGTATAAAATGGTCCTTCTTATCGGTTGCTATGTGCTTGCCGTAAATTGTAAATATTGTTATTATGATTGTTGAATTGAAACCTACTTCTCACTTTCTCTCGTGTTTCGGTCGCGGCCTGCAAGCGCGGCTTAACATAACATGCCCGTCCAAAAATGATAATTCGAGCAGGAAACTCACCCGAAAGCTAATGACACGCAATCATCGACGTAGAAAAACTTGTGCTTGACCAGCAGAGCTGGCCCCGGGGGTCGGGGAAATTCCGCTTCTTTTTTCCTATCATCTTCCAGGCGCAGGATAAACTTTTACTTCGGTAGAATAGCAATAGTATTAACAATGGCGGTGTATCGCTTACATTACCGTCCGCTTGTGCCTCTATGTGTATGTGTGTATGTGTGAGTGTGTATTCGCCGCAGACCCAAGCGCCAGTTGGGGTGGACAAAAGTTTGGCCACAAATTTATTTTCTTCCGCCACGATTCCCCGAGGCAATGCGTGCAACAACAAAAAAAACAGTCTTTCCAACTCTAACCATCGCTCCGGATCAAGGCTTGATGTTGCGGAAGACGAAGCAGAAAAAAAACCTTTATAAATAAATAAAATCCTGTCACGCTAACCTTGACGCGTGAGGGTCGCTTAAGGATATCCATTTTTCATGATCGGGCAATCGATCAAAAGCCACTGCGCACCGTTGGTAACGTTCATTCTTTGTAAAATGTGTCGCTGTGTTTAGCAGACCTGAGAGAGAGATATTTATCACATTCGATTTAAACTTTTCTGTAGGAAAAAATTCAATGGAGATTTTTAAAGCAGAGCTGCGCTTTTTAAGTACAATAAGTACTATATGCTGAGTTTGTTGTTTTCACGGTGAATGAAAATTCTCAGAACCTCTGATCTAGCCGGAATTTGACAAATGTCATCCTCAGTTCGATAAATTTCTTGCTGCCGGAAACCACGAGCCGGAAAGTAATACACCCAGTCACAACATGTTTGGCAGGTAATAAAAGAACAAACGGACAGCAAGACGGCAACTGCTGCATTCGAAGGAGGCCACCCGTGTGGGCGGATTGAAGTATCTAAAAGCTTACCGGGAAGCTGTCAACTCATCATAACACTTAAATAATTCATCAGTACATCGATACCACGTTAGGGGAAAAACATCCGACAGGCCTCGTCCGCATCAGCTGCTTCCTGCCGTTCTAATATTTATCATGATACAACCAGAAAGCAACGACCAAACCAAGGCTCAGCTGCCTCCTGCTCGAAGATGGCCAAAGAACAATGCACATCAGTGGAAAAGAGAATTATGATGGGCTTCCGGTATTCAATTAAGAAATTATTACATCAAGAGTAAAAGTCTAGTGTGCATAGAGTGACTGTCTATGCCATGCGATGAGGTGCTTGTTTTGCTATATTCAGAGCAAATTGTACCTTGCATGTACGTAAACGCTAAACCTCTTGCACATTTTCTCCGCATTTTGTTCAAAATGTTCTTGATCTTTTTCAAAAGCTGCCCGAAAGATTAGTTCATCAGGATGCATTTTCCACGCTGCGCACCTGTGTGTCCGCACCGTTTTTTATGTAATCTCACCGTCGACTACTGTCGTTTGAGAAAAAACGCTTTGTAAATTGTTATTTAAAGGAACGAAGATGGATATACTCTTGTGGGGTAAAATTTTTTTTTTTAATTCAAAGTCGACACCAACCGCTGAAAAATAATGAGGTAATTAAAATCCCTAGAATCCGGTAAGTGTCATACCGCAATTTGGATTCTAGCATAACATGAGCTCATTAGGAGCAGATGATGAAAAGATGAAAGCGAGAAATTGATAACCAGACCGTGGAAATAGGTGCCTTTTCTATCCTAATAAAGTCTTCACATGAAAAAAACAGTTTGACGGTTCATGATGCCGTTTATGCATGTGTTTTTAGAAATTGTGTCTCTTTTTTCCGAATCATATTTTTAAGAGATAATTGTTGTAAAAAGAATTCAGTACTTTGATGCAACCAATGGTTCAGCAACCATTATAAAGAAAATGAATTCTTTGAATAAATGTATTAAAATCGCACCAATCGTAAACGCTGGGGCAGAAATTTCTCTTAATAACAAAGTTGATTTGTTCTTCAACTTCATATTGGGAAACGTGAAGTTGACGTTGTTCATATTAGGAAATTAGCTGAGTGTCCAAAACTCTTTGGTTGTGCGGGACATTAATGACTATTTTTAATTTAATTAAAAAGGAAATTCACGAACAAGATTTTCTAATTTTTCGAGTTTTTTAAAGAATTGATGAATGCTCAATTTGTCAGGTAACTACAGTCGTCGGTTTTAAATAATCTACGGTGCTACCGTTTAATAAAATTCATTGACTATTTAAGATCAATTAGAAAATGCTAAGCACATGCAAATTCGTGCTGGAGGGTGCTTCGTTTCAACATTCCCAACTGCAATCGCAAACTCTCCTGCGGCTGAATCACCAAACTAACGATCAAGTAATGCGAGGTAAATGAATATGAGTAATTTATGTATTTCACTCGAAAGCTAATACGATGCACCGAGCTGTCCTTCAGCTCCGGCAGTCTGGATAATAAACTTTGCCCAAATCGTGCACTTCAAACTAGCGCGAGCGAAACGAAACGGCTACAGAGACTGACGGGTTTTCGCTAGTCGGATAGTCGGATCAAAACCGATTTGCCACGATGGTTGCGCTAGCATTTGCAATTGCCCAAATGGTTTTCTATGCAAATGCACCTCCGAACGATAACCCTCCGCCGAACGAAGGTTCCCTGCTGGAATCCACACGATTCGTCCCATTACTGGCATGAAGACACTGGCAAGCGGATGCAACCGTGCCGGAGGACGGGCGAGAGCTGCTCAATGCAATGAACGCGAAGGAAATTAATTGAAGTGCTCACCGGAACCCATTGCTGCCCATTAATTTCCTTGGCAGCTGGCCCCTCCTACACTCACATCCACCCGCCCAGCGCACACATCTCACCAGGAGCTCAAGAAAAGGGCACGATGGAAAGTCGCAGATTTTCGCCCGTCGCTCTAAGACGCAACTCGTCGGTGAAACTTTCCCCGGACGAAAAAGGGAAAAGATGGTGAAAAATAAATAACTCACTTCCACCGAAACCAAAACAACAGTCCACCGCGAGCCACCCTACCCCATCGGGGTGGCGCCTGGATGCTCCCATCGGGTAGGATGTCTCCGGTACTCTCGCATACCTCCGGCATCCACGTTCTCCCCATGCCCGCGCGCCCCAAAGAATGCGATATTTGTCTGAAGTTTGGCCCGAAAGTTCCTCTGCAGCTCTGCTTGTTTTTTAACGACAGTTTCAGATTGAGTTAATCTTTCGCGGTGACCCTTTGGCCGGGGATGGGTGGTACGCGGCAACGCGCGCGGAGATGGATAGCGATGTTTTGGATGATTTTATCATAATGTGTTCTGTTTAGAGCGAGCTTCGGAAAAGGGACCACCCTGCGTGCTAATAATAATGGTGAGTGGATGGGTTTTTGCCGTGCGTTTTGGCGACCGTGCAGGGAAGCGGTGTAAACTCGAATCAATTTGCGAAAAACAAACTTCTGCATTCGTTTTTTTAGGTTTTTTTTTCCTTTTCGATTTCGGATCCAATTCAAACACAAGCTGAGTGTGAGAAACAGCGGATTGCAGGGGCTTACCAGCACTGGTTGGTGCGATTAAAATTATGCTAGTCAAACGACATGCAACGGAATGTTGAATGAGAAGAAAGTATTATAACTTTTCTCAGCATAATCAAGTGGATGCCAATAAAGATGAAACATATGTTTTCGTCTCTCAAATTGTTCTCTTTTCCGACTTTAATATTGAAATTCAAAGAGCGTCAAAATGCCGAACGTAGAAGTCACCATAATGAGCGTACATAAGTGAATAAATATCACAATATAGTGTTCAAAATCAACAACAATAAATAAAATTTTAATTTTTCACTCACTACACACAATAGAGGAAACAACAAAAAAGTCAGCCACTATGCTTGCCTCGAACCGATTCCCTGTTCTGAGATGGCAAACCTCAAGCATAGAATATTAATTTCAAGCCTGTCTCATAAATCTTCATTTTTTAATTGAAGGGTACATCCTGCAAGGTCCGTGATCCTGCCACAGGAGGAAACTAAACGATCGAGCATCGTGCGAAGTGCAGCAACAACTGCTGGTGCGAAAGTTTACCAGACTCTCTGCTTGGCAAAGGGAGTCGTTTTTTTTAAATAGACTAATTTATCTTTCAACTTCGAGCGACTGGGTCACACGGAGAATGTTTCTGATTGAAAAAAAAATCTAAACTCGAATGAATCTTTCCCGTTCAAGTTTCGTATGCAACAAATGTTAATCAATATATCAAATTTATGACTTCAATGCGGCATACTGTTCTTCTGTTGGACAATATAGAATATATCATTGGACAGTATTTATATAATTGAATTATTTACTTAATAATTCTTACCAAGCAATCTTATCATTTCTTTATTTCATTTCCTTCTTTCATGCTCTGTATCGATTATTTTGAAATTCGAGCTCATTATCCACTTATTAATATTTTTTTATTCTCATCGTCAACTTCAACTGTTTGAGAAAAAGTACTTTGTAAGTAGGTGTAAATTCGGGGTATTCTTTTGCACAACGCGACACTTTTTTTCTTTGAATTTTGAATTTGTTAAAAACGATGTGTGTTTTTAAGCAGTCACTGGTGATATTATAATTTATCACATCGCTTTTTAAATACGTAGTTTCCAATTGGTAAATTTGTGTTTTATTTCCACTTTATCGTACATTTTGCTATTTGTATCAATTGATACGAAAAAAATAACAAAAAAAATCACATAATAATAATTCACGCGCAAAACACAATTCTTATAATTTATTCTATGCATAGTTCAACATTTTTAAGTTTTTTTAAACTTTTTCCTTCAATCACAAGGAATGCTACAGTGCATTATTTTCACATGAAACAAAATTTATTATTCCTTACCCATAGCCACCCTATCGGCCAAGCTAAGCAATGCACAACAATGCTTCAAAGGTTTTTTTTCTTTGCCCTCAAAAACATTCACTGCGCAATGATTGCACAAATCTGGTAACTAATGGCACGCAAGATAACAAAAGTATCGTATTTGCCCACGTTAATCAAAACCGCGCGCACCCGCCTGCGTACGTGAGAATTATCAATGAAAGAAAAATACTTTTCACACAATGCGTACGTTGAACGGAAAATCTCGATGGAGAGCAAATCTTCTGCGTGCGCCTCGCACGGCTTGGTGAGTAAAAAATCTACAGGTTTGTCGAAAGTTTTTAATTAACAAACTTCACCGTCGCAGCCGCACCGCCAGTAAAGACAATTCCACTCGAATCCGGTTTAATGGGAAAAGGTAAATTTCCAAAGGCGTACTTTCGCATCCTACCCGCCCACCGCTCGTGACGGCAGAAGGAGTGCGGCAGGCGACGGGCGCTACGTTTTTTAATTAAGCGTTCCGGCAGACCAACCTGTCCCTTTCCGCACGGCACAATCGCTTCCTGCTTCCTAAGCGCGGGGAAGCCCGCGGGATGGAGTGAGCGAAAGTATCTCCGAAATATCGCACCGGTCTTACTACGATTGTACACATAAAACAGAGAAAGAGTTGGCAAGAAGTTTGTTCTTGCGGCGAAAGGAAAAGGGATTGGCAGCCGAAAGCAGCCGTGGGACGTGCCGAATTTCGTGAGCCTCGCGAATTTCACCACCGACCGCCTGCTCATCATCATCTACGCGCTGTGCGTCGAGCCTTCAGCGAAGCGAATGACACTGTTTCGCTGAAATCAATGTTTAACAATTAATTACAGCTTTCTAACTTTTACTTCTGCATAATCAGGCCCGTTGGAAAGCGGGCAGAAAATCGACTACGGCTTCACCCGTGAAAGCATGCAGTAATAATTTAAGCCTATAGGGTTCAAATTACCCGGTACTTTTGTAAAACTGATCAGCGATTATGAGCTGACAACCGATAGAACGGCGAGAATGATGGATGAAATTGTTTTCTACTCCCACCCGGTTAGAGACTCCCTAATGGATAAATTTTTTAACCTAATGGATACATTTCTCGATTTAAATTGCTCTTCTTACGCTTTCTTACTACCTAGGGATAGTTGAGTGTAAAGTTTCGAGCACCGTCCATACTCGGGACCGAAAGTTTTTAATCAAATTCAGCCTGAGCGTGTGTCTTGCATTGCCAATTGGGATCCTCTCACGAGAGCGAAAGTTGTCATCCATGACCGTTCAATTCATTTCCGTCCCTGTTTGTCGCAACCCAGGCTACAAAACTTTGGCACAAATCAAATCGAACACGAACAAGCCATGTGCAGCTGGAGCAGTGTGGCAAGTAAGCTTCCCACATGCATCTACTAGATCCTTCTAGCCATCCAATCACAGGCCAATCCAATTGTTCCATCGATAATGCCGACGGGTGGTAATGAATTCTTAATCGATAGGAACCCTCCGTTCTCGACGGAAAATACGGGCGAACAACGAGAAGGTTCTTTGAAAATGTAATTTTGATAATTACACTCCCGCTAATCCGATGGGGGTTGCCGGTAGGACGTACCGACCAGGGACAATGGGTGTCAACAGATGGGACGCAAACAGAGTACGCTGCAACGTGAGCTGAAACCGTACTACCCGGTTGCGAAGTAATCTAATCAACAGTGGCCTGAAAATAGGATTTAGTAGCAAGAACGACACTATTAGACTTCGTACCTGCCCTGGTATCCATCTGACGGAGAAATAATCGATCTTGCTAATGCGTGGTTTAAATTGTATCGGACGCAAAGATGCTATTCATTACAAAAGTTTAAAGATTTGTTTCTGTTTGCATCGCCTTGGTGCAGGCAAACGTGCCCTGCCCTTCGAAAGCCCTGTCCCTCCATCGGTGGCGTTTGTCTTTCCAATCACGCACCACACGCAACAGGACGCATGCAAATTACGGTCGTTTAAATGGATCAATAAAAATCAATGAAGCTGTGCTTTCCACTGAACGACATTTCCCAGCAACACACGCACACAATCGCATTACACTCCATTATTCATGCAACAAAATTGCCCCGAATTTCACATGCCCGAAAGATCAGAGCCCAAAGCTCCCTGTTTCTCGTCTGATTTTTACGATTTCGACAAAGGCACGCTCATTGTAGCGCATGAAGGGAGGTTTGATTTCGCCCGGTTTCTCAAAAACACTCTTGCGCAGATCTTGGGCACTGCAGCCGCTTCCCTCACCCTCCGAAGCCGATCTCACCCGACGATGCCGAAAAACGGCCCATTACATCATTACACTCTCGTTGTAATGTCCTGTCGGTTCGGTCATATCGAACCCGACTTCAACACTTCGGTGACACTTTCCAATGCTTCTGCGTCATGCGTTAGTAGCTCGTTAGTAGCGACGTTTGCTGAAGTCTGGGTGGGCTTTCCCTGCTTCCCTCCCATGGAGCATCAGTTCGTTCGCCCGCTGGAATCAGGAACTGCCTCTGATCGATCCGAATGCTGGTAGGTACTCTTTATCTTATGAATGTTGCCGTCTCCAGCTGTCTTCTTCAGGCCATTAACATTCATACAAGTGTCCCCGTTTTCTTTACGCAACCCGTTGTGCAGGAGCGAACGGGCTAGATGTCTTTGACCTCGTTCTATTGTCGGTGGGTGCGCCCGGCTCGCTTTTACCCGTTCCCTGTTCGTCTCCGTGGAAATGCTTGATATGAATAATGCAAATTTATCGGAATTCTTTTGGGAACGAGAATCATCTCACCCGTTCCAAGCGTGTGAATATATGTGTGTGTGTGTGCCTGAAGGAGATTGAATTGCAAGCAATATGGCAGCAGTGAGACGGAAGAGTAGACTAAACGATATTCAACTACAGAACAAAGCGGATTGATTGAGTGTATCATACGGCCCGATTACATTCATTTAATAATATTTTTATTCCATAATGTGCTTCTTGCAAACGATTGTTTTCGGCCTAATAGAATTTTTTCAAGATTCTTCAACAATGGTACCACTTGTATGAATTATTTTGTTTTTTTTTATTGTAATAAGGATTACCACTGCCACATTCTATGCTTTTTGTTGATTATTTTTCTGATTTGATTGTTTGAAATGATTGATTGTTTGTTAATTATTTTAAAAAAAATTTGACTGAACTGTTACTTTATTGCTTTATACTTTATACTATATTTATACTTTATACTTATTTATACTTTATACTTATACTTTATACTATACTATATACTTTATTTACTTTATCAATTTTATTACAAAATAGTAAATTTAAAATGCTATGATATGTTTATGATCTGTTATTGGGAACAAAACAAGCAGCAAAGCTTCATGTTAGACTATTTTCACAGGAAAACTTCATATTTGATTATATTACATAAAAGGGAAATTTTTTCTATTCATTTTTTCAACAAAAATTTATACGCAAATGAGAGAGCAAATAAGGGAGAAAACATGACAATTCATAGTTGTTTAAAATATTAAAGCGAAAAAAATAGTAATTTAATGATAACTATTGTCCTGAAAGCAATTCCATCGAGAACAATTTACATTTCTATTAAATTTAAATCGTCAAAAGTTCACCTGAAATCTTTACTTTCTCCGGACAACCTAAAACACGTTGCCATTACGTTTGTGCAGGTGTCGGCAGGAACGACCATCTCAAAATGACAACCCGTTCGGGTCAGTGGTGATGAGATATTTTATGCCACTTGGCACTGCTGACTGCGTGTGATTGGCAATTTCGCAACGCTCCGTCTGACATTGTTCGCCGGTGCAGTCAACAGTACGTAAAAACAACATAAAACCGAGCATGTGCTGCCGTTCCAAGCTCCCAACAGCACCCGGCACCGGTAACGAATTCGGTGATGCTAAAATGTCTCGTCCATCGTTGTCTCTGTGAGTGTGTTTTTTTTTTCTTTGCTGTTTTTCATTTCACCAAGATCGATTGCAGAAAATGCAGTAAACCTCAGGCCAACCTTGATGAACTCTCAGCTGGCATTGATGGAGAAGAAGATGATGATGATGATGATGCGATGTTCTTTTTCGTTTCGTCTCATGCTTGCCCTTCAGGGCCTGCAATGCGATCAGTTTCGCGATCATCAGCTAGATTGGAGCTACGCCAGATCAGCGAAGGTGAGCTTTTTCGTTCGCTTTCACACCGACGGATGCACGAGAGCAATTCGTTTTCTAATCAAGATGATGCTGCCGTTTCTCATGCTCGAAACAACGCACTCCAAGCTCAAGTGGAAACAATAAAGAAGCGAGAAAAAAATGCTACTCCCTTCGACACTCGTGCATGCTGTGATGAGAACATTGCATTTTTCGTCTCTACCAACATTATGCCAATTTCGCTATATCGCACCGTGCGAACAATGCATTTTGAGATCTAGATAAACCGACGCGCATGTTCCCGGATGCAGCATTGATCACCTCCCCACCCTCCCATCCCATTCTCGTATTGCGTATTGATGCAGCGGAAATCAGTTCTAAACGCAACGTTGAGATGTTCACTGTCGGTTGCTGCTGGCAGCGAGAGGGAACAAAAAAGACTTTAACTTTTTTTATCTGCTTAGCATGCTTTGCAGCAGTGAAATCGCAGTAAAAAAAAACTCCAACCATTATCAATTCGTGTAATGCAGTGTGCATTTTTCGGTTAAAATGACGAGCGACAGAATGAAGTTTTGATAACATTTACTCGAAAACACAATTTGTGCTGTCGCATTTGCTCCATTTTCTCGTTTTCGGCGAACGTTCCGATTCCAACATCGTTCGCAAGGCGAAACGGCAGGCAATCCCTCGCTTTCGATCGTACATAAATCATCCTTTAGCAGTGATTTAGTTTCGTGATACGGTGGCGTTGCTAGCTACAAGCGCTCATTCAATTTTCCTTACTTCCAAGCCGGTGTGATTTTTCGTTCGCCGGAACGGTCGTTTCTCGTGCCCGCTTCAGCCGCGGTTGACCGAATTTTTCGTGCACCCGCATCCCGCGGCATGATTGAAGTGTAGCATCAGCTGTCGAAACCGGCTCGGCCGGGTGTAACCGGCGTGAAAGAAGCACATGCCACGGTTTTTGCCTACCGCCGCACGATCGTCAGCGCTCAAGACGACACAGCTCATCCGCCGTGCTCATCCGGGTTTTCCGGTACCGCAGCAAATCGACTCACATGATGTGCTTTTCTTGCGTTACAAAGTCTTTGTCGGAGGAAGCCATTTATCATGGCCATTCAGCAGCCGTGTCGTCGACTACCCGGTGCGTCCGCGTCCCGGACCGCACGAAAGTTTGCATTTTGGTGTGCCTTGCGTGGCGCGTTTTTCGCCCATCCCCATCACCCGCGCCATTCACCGTCATCAGCTGCGGACACCGGGTCAGGCTATTTTTCCACGTTCGCTCCGTCACGGACAAACTTTCAAGTCAAAGCTTAGCCAAAAGCAAATTTTCGTTACATGGCCCAGCATACACGAAGGGTCGGCACTGATGACGAAGGCGCCTGAACCGTGCCAAGCCTGGTGGTGGTAATTTATGGCTTCCACTGTTTAGCAGCACGAGATCCTTGCTTCCTCGCACGTCAAGTGGTGGCTATTTTCATGTAAACATGGGAACCGGTTGGGTCAAGCAGATCCTACGGTGAAATACAGCGCTCCGTAAGAAAGTGAACCGGAACCGAAAAAAAACAAAAGGCGAAAACTACCGCCATAGTTTCTCCCACGCTATGTGAGAGCGCACAACGAACGAACGAAACCATATTTTCATTCATTGACCCGGTTCCTTGCGTAACCCACTTGAGGGCGAGTTAGCTATTTCTTCTGCCGCTGCTTTGTGGCTGGAGAAAACTCTCAAACGGACGAGCACGGAAAGCATCACGCTAATAACCAGGCATTAATCGGTGGATGAATAGAAGAAAAAGTGCGAAATTCTTTTCTATTACTTCAGTGTGGAGCATCTCTTACACGAAGCATGATTTCTTTAAAATCATTTAAAACGATCACATAATAAAACACTACACTGAAAAAAAAAACACACACAACAAAACACGAAAAGTTTGCTTCACATTTTGAACCACTTTTACAGCAGCAGAAACTGTCATTGGCAAAAGTTTGACGTTTTGCAAAGAACGCCACGGACATTTTCACGGGCTACAGGGGTTCCGCACAGTTTGGGCAAACTATTTTCTTCAGTTGATTACGTTCCCCTCGCTTACATAAGTACCGCAACATGCCATGCGACAGTGCGAAACTTTGCTCCATCCGGTTATTGTGTCCTCCGGAAATAAAAGACGCTGTGCCGAGCAGCTCGCTTATTTTACTATCAACGCTAAGCGAAACAAGCCTCGTTCGAATACAAGCACGAAAAAAATGCGATTGCTTTCTCAATTTCATCATCAATCAATCTTAACTTTTACCACCTCCAACAAACAACAACATTCCCTCCCCATCCGGAGCCGATGACCAATGGCTTAGGGGCCAAAGATGCTTTCGCCATTAAAAACTAACGCTTAGAACAACCGGGCTGCCTGACGCCGGACGGCACGGAGCGGTTGGTTTTTGTTTTCTTAAATTACGTCAAAAGCAGATTGCAAGCGCCCCGAAAATCTAATCTTTATTCGTGGTGGCGAACCGTACGGCGGCCCACTGCGAGTGGGTAAGTTATGAAACTTAAAACGACTGTTGACGTTGACAAACAAATTCCATCCGACCTGCAGCGATGACGCGTTGCTTCACGTTTTCGATTGCAGCTTTTCACTTCCGGCGTCCCGGGAGCGGACGGTGGCTTTGGGCGTGTTTGGACATAGATGTTTACTGTACCATCGAAAATCCATTCTTCTTAACGAGCGCCAACAGATCTAGCACATCATTTACTGGGTCAGTGAGGAGTAACCAGCGTGGCCATAAATAAGGCACTAAAAAATATTCGTCGGAAGAAAATAAAAATAAAATAAAAATAAATATTTTTTTAAATAAAAACATGCTTTTGTAAATTATTCCAATTATGCAAACTATTTCTAAACACAATAGTTATAAATATATTATTTGAGCCGTGTAAAAGCAGTTATAAATATGTTATCAACATGTATGGATGCTTTATTATGGCTTCCTACAAAACATGGTGTAAAAGAAACATTAACTGTCTCAAAACTCTTTCTGTAATTCATATTTTATATTATTTTGAATACCACTTATCTCTTTTCAGTTAGTTCGCTTAATGACACTAAAAACTATTAGCTATAAATACTTTAACAAAGTTTCTGCAGCCACAAGAGGAGGGTGTTTTTTTAAGTGTCTGATTATACCGATTATTAACGTTACGGCCTAATTTTACAAAGTATCCGTAAAACATTAAGTTGAAATTTATTATTGGAACCGTTTAAATACAAGGATATGATCTTGAAAATATTGTTTGACTCTCATTTGTGAGTTAATTTTAAATGATAGTAAATAAATTAATGCTTCATGGCACATGATTAAAGTTCGATAAATTCGGCTCTAATGTTTTAATTACAATTTTTGCTGTTATTAGTTATTATATTTCATATACTGAAACGATCCCTCCTTCCAAATTAACCTTTTAATAACCCCATTCTCAGAATGGCAAAATAGGTACCACTTACCACTACCCCGGCAGAAATGTATTCTCCTCTCGTCTGTAACGACAAACATAATATGTCCGCTCAAACAGAGCACACCAATCGTCGATTGCAATGCCGACAGCGTGTGGCATCGGCTGGTGAGGGACTGTAAATCCACCACTGGACTGGAATTGCAATGAAATGCTTTTATCAAGAATCGGCACCAACCTTTACTCCGAACCCGATCTGAACCTACCGCAAAACCTAACGGACCGCCTCACTGCGCCTTACTGCGCCTCACGTTGCTTCCGGTCCGGTAGCCATGATCCAACTTTCCGTGCCCATCGGTACCTCCCTTTGGCATTTGCATTCTATAGTTCGGTTTTTCGAAAAAGGTGCCCACCGCCACCACCAGCAGCGAACCGGGATGAGGCTTCCGGGTGTGGGTGAAATTTTCTAGAAATTTATCGACTACCGAGTGACAACTGTACCATTCAATCCTATGGGTGTATGTGTGCGTGTTTAAATGTGAATTCTCTGGCCCTAAACTTACGGCAAAATCGATGAACTAAATGCTCGTTAGGCAAGGGTGTGAACCGGGAGTCTGTGCGTTTGCCATTAGAAGCCATTAGATAGTCATTATAGGTTATCACTCGGCAAATTGTCCGTCCACCTTCACGGAGCAGTTCGTTCTTTCAACACAACTTCAG